>JASANF010009916.1:0-87041 GCA_030248245.1 Trissonchulus sp. WLG1_4
ATAAACTCCATTCAGTTCATCTGGAAAAGTATTTGTGCGAAGTCTAAACTCTTCTGGGGTTTTCTGATCCAAGTCGATAAACAAATATCCATGTGGTTTCGACGTAGCATGTTCATAGGCTGCAACAAAACCCTTAACTTGATTGGGAAATATTTGTTTTGCTATATTCATTGGAGTTAATTTATCTGCCGGGTTTTTCATTAGTACAATATACTGGCTATTTATTCTGCTAGTTCTGCTGTCAAAAAATAAGTTTTGGGTGATATGAATAACACTGCAAGACCAATGATGACAACCTCTTGTAAACAATTGAACAAGTCTTTGGTCCTTATTAACCTCACTCATAAGATCATCCAATATCAATAGCTTAGTAATGTTCCTACTTGATTTCAAGTACTCAACATCTGGGAGTCCCTCATGGAATTGTACATTAACAATTTTGTCATAAATTGGTTGCCATTCTGTATAGCACCAGATTATTTGATCTGGACTAGGATCAATAAGTTGATCAGCAAACGAAACTAGTTTTGCGACAAAAGATGTTTTGCCTGCTTTGGTAGGAGCTGCGACGATGCATGTAAATGGGTGTTGTAGCTTTAAAAATGGGGTTGGTATAACAATCAAGCTTTGTAAATCTAATCCATCTCGCACTTTGTATTTCTCTTGGAGTTTTTTAAACTGGTTTTGAGCTAAAGATCTTGGCTTAAAGTCTAAAACTGACTCCATTTTAGTTGAGTGAAAATTGTCTACTTTTTGGCTTTTTATTGTTAAACCTCATAAATACGTAAAAGTACTTCTCTAGTAACATATAATGGTCCCACAGTGGCAAACATAATTTGCTTGTCATCTGCTAAACAAATATGAAAATTATCTTGTTCAGCAGAATAAGGACATAGTAGATTAGTTGTTTCTAAAATTTTACATTTTGGATCGATGTTAAAGCAATCTTTCAAAAACCTTTGTAATTTTCTAAATTGCTTCAATGTAAAAACTATTCTAAGATGTTTTTGTGTTAAAGCAATGTCACCAGAAGGTAGTAACTCAATCGTCGTTGGTGAAAACGCTGACAAAGAAGTTGTATCATTTTGAAAAGTTTTGGTTGTTCTCAACACAACATTCGCATACAAATTTCCAATGCATAGCCCAATTAATAATAATAGTAGTAGCTCAGTAATCACACAGTAGAAGACAAAATTGAACCTGCTACGTAACCCAGCAGCTTTTTTCTGCTCTACAAAGCACTCAAATGTATCCATGATCGCTCCAAAATTGTTATTTTTTGAGCTTTTTATTAACTAAGAAAAGCCCTATGCACTGCTACAACATAACTTGAAACTACTTTTATTAAAAAAACAAATAAGTACAAAAATAACACAAATACGTATACAGTAAGACTACATGAAAGTCCAATCGTTCACAATTTTTTTTAACTTCTTAAATTGGATAAGCGGTGATGACAAACTGAGCCTTGAAATTGTAGATTACCTAAAAAATTATGTAATAAAATGTAAGAATAAAATAAATCAATATAATAAAATAATAATGTACTCCTATTTAAAAAAACTGGCTAAAGTTAAAATTAAAATATGTGAAAACTTACTCGTACGGTGTTTGTTTTCCGTTTTTTGCAGTTTTCACCAATCAGGTCTGGAAAAGAACGTTGCAGCCGTCGAACATTTGCTTCACCTGACCGAATGTCGTCTTCAATTTCCTCCGGTGATTCGATACAATTCTTAATAATATCAAAAATGACTTTGTCGTCACCATAAAATTTACCAGCCGTGGCTTTAGAATTTTGTCCATGTTTGACATAGACATGTTTGGAAACGTCAAGCATTTTAGCAACGAAAGGGAAGAGAGTCAAGCGACAAGAAACAGTCTGATGCAAAAATGTTTTGCGAGCAGTATTTATACCTTGTATTTGACCTTGAAACTTGGAATTTGATCGAAACGGTTCCGTTATTTAAGTTATTGAAAGGATGTGTTACGTCATAAAACTGGAAAACAGTACCGTTTTCTATGTTCTTAAAACGATGTTTTACGTCACAAGTCCTAAAATGTGTGGGATGGACACCGACAGAAATTTAAAATCAACTTGCAAATTTTTGCCACAAAACTGGTTAAAACCAGTTTTTACCGCCTCCAAATAGGAAACATCCCACGCCATCCGCGCAAACAGGCTATAAAAAGGCGAGCAACTACCCAGTTTGCTGTTGCCAGAGATGGCGGTTTTTGCTTGCTCTCAGTGTAATGCTTCATTTACACGTAAAGATTCTATGGTGCGGCATATGCAGAAACAACATGCTACTTCTGAAGAAGTTTCCAGAATCCATCATGATTACCAGCCCGGACCCAGCACGTTATTTTTAACTGCAGCCCCTAAAAGCGGTGATGACAAACTGTACGAGTGTCAGCAGTGCTCGAAACAATTTCAACACAAGAAAAATCTGCTAGCACATATGCGTACGATCCACAGTGGAACCGCGAAGAGTGCTTGTGGTATTTGTGGCAAGTTGTTTCCCAGGTCGAGTGATAGAAACAAACATTTGCTGATACACCAAAGAAAACGTGCTGCTTCGGAGAGTGAACGATGTATTTCAACCTCTAAGAAGCCAAAAGGGCAGACACAATCCACACAATCAGCATTTAAAAACGATATACAAGTGTTCACACTAGATCCTATTTCTGATCAAATTACTGCTGATCCTGCACTTTTTTTACGCTCTCAAATGCCCAAAATTAACGCATTGCTGGATGCAAGCTTGGACGCTCATGCTGGTGTTAAATTATGGATGAGTCATCAGATTAGATTTCAAAAGGCGATTGATCCATCAGATACGACTACTGCTCATTTTAATTCCCGCAATAGAGTAATCGTGCGTGGCTCTAATTTTGGAGAAGAAATAATGACTGCTTTTACGGAAATTTTGAATCATTTGGAAGAGTTTGTGCAGCGTGGCTCAGGTTGGGTGTTTGAAGAAAACGGACACTTGGATGTGCATCTGGTACGCTATCAGCCACTTAAAGGATCTTCTTATATGGAGCTACCACCATTTATTCAAAATAAAAAAGCTGTTATAAATATTCAAAATGATGACAATGAGTGTTTCAAATGGAGTCTTTTGGCTGCTTTGCATCCTGTTGAACGAAATCCACAACGAGTTAACAACTATTTTTCGTTTGCAAATGAGTTAAAGTTTGATGGACTTTCATTTCCCATCCATATTGGCGATGTTGCTAAAGTAGAACGCTTAAATAACATTAGAATAAATGTTTATGGACTTGAAGACAAAAACGTTTGTCCACTGTTTATATAAAAAAACCTGATGGTCCCCAACACATTGATCTTTTGTTAATACTTGAAGGGAAAAAGCAACATTACTGTTGGATCAAAAATCTAGATCGTCTTTTATATGATCAAAATGCACATAAAGAGAAAAAATTCTTTTGTCCTCGCTGCTTAATACCTCAGTATACTAAACACCAGAAACTTCAACACATGGAATTGTGTGAACGGAATGATCCTTCTCGTGCGGAAATGCCCAAAGACAAATGGCTGAAATTCAAAAATGTTCATCGCATGCAACGGGTTCCGTTCATTATCTATGCTGATTTTGAATGTCTTACTGAAAAATTACAAACTGCATGCCCTTCAAGTGCCACTTCTTTCACGCAGCGGTACCAGCATCATAAACCTTGTGGATTTGGAATCGTTTCTGTGATGGATTGTTGTGGCTCAAATAAACAAATTGAGAAAAGCGTCATCTACAGGGGAGATAACTGCGTTAAGAATTTTTTGACAACAATTTTGGAGAAAAATATGAGCTATCAGCAAAATTTTGAGCACATTCATCCGCTAAACTTAACTATGGAAGAGGAGAAAAGACATCTGGAAACAAAAGACTGTTATTTATGCTCAAAGCCGTTTGAATACACAGACCAAAAAGTCCGGGACCATTGTCACTTTTGTGGCAAATACAGAGGAGCTGCTCATGCAACGTGTAACATGGGGTTCAGATTAAGTCGTGATATCGTAGTAGTGATTCACAATTTACGAAGATATGATGGGCATTTAATTATGCAAGAAGCTGGTCTTGTATGCAATGAACTGGGACTCCAAATGGATTGCATTCCCAAAGGAATGGAAGATTATTTGAGCTTTACGTTAAAGAAAAAGAAATCACCAGTTTACTCAACGAACAAGAAACAGCCTCAAACAACTAACTGTTTTATTGATGATGAGGCGGAATGTGAAGATGATGATGAATCTGACCCAAGTGACGGATGTTGGAAAATACGTTTTATTGACAGTTTTCAATTTTTGACAAGTTCGTTGGAAGCTTTGGTTGATAACCTATCTAAAGAAGGATTTGATAAATTTTCTGCAATGGCTAATGAGTTCAACAAAGAAGAATTACAGTTGTTGTTGCGCAAAGGGGTTTATCCATATGATTATATGGACAACTGGTCACGGTTTCAAGAAACAAAATTGCCCCCAAAGAATGAGTTTTGGAGTCAGCTTAATGAAACTGATATTAGTGATAATGAGTATCTACATGCTGAAGCAGTTTGGAACAAGTTTAACATTAAAAATCTGGGTGAATACCATGACTTGTATTTGAAAACGGATGTTTTGTTACTGGCAGATGTGTTTGAAAGTTTTCGGAATTTTTGCTTACAATACTATGGACTTGATCCAGCTCATTATTACACTTTACCTTCATTTGGATGGGATGCTTGCTTAAAATTGACAGATGTTTGGTTGGAACTATTGCAAGATCCAGATATGTATTTATTTTTTGAAAGTGGAATTCGTGGCGGCATTTCCATGATCTCACATCGTTACGCAAAGGCTAATAACTCACTAGTTTCAAATTATAATCCCAATGAACCAAATTCATGGATCGTGTATATGGATGCAAATAACCTATACGGATGGAGTATGGTACAGCATTTACCTTTGAAAGACTTCCAGTGGTTAACGGAAACAGAATTTTCTAAAATTGATTGGAAACATCAACTTGAAAATCAACCAAAAGGCTATGTTCTGGAAGTGGATTTGGATTACCCACAACATCTACATGATTCCCACAATGCTTACCCATTGGCTCCTGAGAAACTGAAAATCACTGGTGAAATGTTGTCTCCATACGCTAGGTCACTTTGTGATCACCTTGGCTGTACTCCTGCAAAAGTTGAAAAACTGGTTCCAAATTTGCGTCCAAAGTCTCATTATATCGTGCACTATCGTAACTTACGCTTATATTTACGCCTGGGAATGCGACTGACACGTGTGCATCGTGTACTTCAATTCACACAACGCGCCTGGATGAAGCCATACATAATGTTTAATACTGCAATGCGTAAGAATGCCAAAAATGACTTTGAAAAGGATTTGTTCAAATTATTAAACAATGCTGTTTTTGGAAAAACAATGGAGAACGTTCGCGCTTACCAGTCCATACAGCTTGTAACTGAGCAGCGCAAGTTCCGCAAACTGGTCGCCAAACCCAGATATAATTGTTCAGTCATATTTTCCATAGATTTGGTAGTCTGTCTAAGATTTGGTAGCGGTTTCTATGAAACGTGTGTCTGTTAAGCTTTGCAAGCCAGTGTACATTGGATTTTCTGTTTTGGATTTGTCAAAACATCTAATGTATGATTTTTATTATAAGTCTATTGTTCCAAAGTATGGTCAAAATGCTAAGCTACTATTTACAGACACTGACAGTTTATGTTATTTCATCTGTACAAATAATGTTTATGATGATATGTTTGCTAATATAAAATTATTTGACACTTCAGACTACCCGCAAGATCATTCTTTGTTTTCCTTGCAAAACAAAAAAATTTTAGGTAAAATGAAGGATGAAACTGCTGGTTGTCCAATAAGTGAATTTTGTGGTTTACGTGCTAAAATGTACAGTTTTGTATGTAATGGTATAGATAAAAAACGTGCTAAAGGTATAAAAAAATCTGTTGTAAAGAAATGTATTAGTCATAATGACTATGTAACCACTCTGTTTGATCGTACTAGTATGTATCATAGCATGAATTTAATACGTAGCAATTTGCATCAATTGTATAGTGTACATTTAAATAAGGCTAGTTTATCTTGTTATGATGATAAACGGTACTTGTTGGATGATGGTATTTCTAGTTATGCATATGGACATTATAAAATATAAACAGTATTTTTTTACTGAATACAATATATTTAATAAACTAGTAATATGCCAAAGCATGTGGGAGGAATTGAATTATATCTGAGTCATCTAAATATTGGTTATTTTACTGGTTTTGGCAGGTTTTTTCCAGTTTACCCAACTTTTGACTATATAAGGCTCAGAAAATTTTCTAGTGCATCAGTTGCGTTTTGAAAGTCATGGCGAGCTCCAGTCTTATTTCTAACATTGTTGAATTTGCGGAAGAGCTCAAACTAGAGCTGGTGTTGCCTCTTTTACTGGAGTGGAAGGTCGTCAGCCAGTCAACTGCGCAAGATTTGCGGTGGAAGACCCCGTATCAGGCCAATTAGGACTTGGTGATGTATATTAATAGGAAGGGTGAAGAAGCTTTTGATGCGTTCTGCAAAGCTCTACAGATGACCAAGCAAACAGAACTATTGAACCTGATTTGTGATACCTCCCCTTCGGATTTGTATTATACTTATAAGATTTTTGATGATGAGGGAGCAGTTGTTAAAGATTCTGGAAAAAAGTTTGTCACCATTCAAGAAGCAATGGATGATATTCGTGAAGAACTTAAGAATGTGCATTGTAGAAACAACACTGTTCGTTTATTATATTGGTTAGGCGGACGTGTATGTAAAAAATATTTGTTCCCTGAATGTATATTGAATTGCAGTCATAATTGTTTGCATTGATTTTTGTGGTACTTGTGAATATTATATATTAAAAAATATCAAAGCAAAAAAATAAGCCTGATTGGAAATAAAATAAAAAGACCAGTAATGGGCCTATGCCACGTCCCAAGCCGTGGAGGAGGAACTCAGACGGCTGGTTTTGCTATTAATGAAGGAAAGCTAGTTGATGTACCATTACTAAAACTGCGGACGGTGGCTACTCCCCCACCACCCCTGGCTGCGGCTGCGGGCGGTGCCAGAACCCCCATTTTATACCTACTGACGGGGTACTGAACTGAGGGGGGCGGTACCCTCCCTCTTGAGTACGGGGTCTTCAGTTGAGGGGGGTACCCCCCCTCAAAACCGTACATAAAAGGCCTACTTTGCGCTCCGCATTGAATGCAAGGCCCAAGACATGTGCAATAAGGAGAGTGTCATACTCTTCCTATTATGTACAAAAATGGTGAGAAAATACAGTCACTGTTTCGACCAAAATAACTTCAGTTTGTCGACTAAAATAACGTTTACAGTTTGAGCCACAGCTACATAAACCTGTTGACCAATGCCAAACAATTTTAAAGGGGGTTTCACGTACCGTTAGAGAAAAATTGGTAGGGGGAAATTGACCAGTCCTCTGAACACTGAGGTTTGTTTCCCTTTCTGCAACTGCATCTTATTCTCTTCGCAGTTTCATTGTACTAGATTCTGTTACGTCACACAATACCAAGAGTACATAATAGGAAAGAGTATGACACTCTTCCCAAATCTAAGATAATTGCCGGAACGATGCTTCCGCCGAAGTATGTAGCACTTCTACGTTTTGACTCCAGGGGGGTACCCACCTCGTTTCAGCAGACTGCCAGCTCGAACTGTCTGTGCCTGTGGTGCGCTGGCAGTATGCTGAAGGAAATAGCCCCCCCCTGAAATCAAGACAAATCCCTGATTCAAGGGGGGTACCTACTACCTACCTACCCCCTTCTGGAATCAATAAGTTAAAGGTTTGTTTCGTGCGGAGCACCGATCCGAGGCCTATTAGGTGGAACGGGGAAGAGTGTCCTACTCTTCCCCATTATGTACTCTTGATAATAAATGTCAGACCCAATTTCATTGACTTCTAACTAAGGTCAGTTAGGTCACGTGATACGAGTTAAACCATTTCATTAGATTCTTGCACCCACTCAGAGTAATGTTATTCGTATCCTCCAAGAGTGACCCATGAGCCAGTGTATAATTTGATTCTATGCCGTTATAGGCCACAGCTAAAGGTCAGTTTACACGATCAAACTTGCACCGAACTCACGCCAAACCAAACATGCTCCAAACTCGAGCTTAGTGTAAGTTTGGTGTGAGTTTGTTTCAAGTATGATCGTGTAAACTGGCCTTAAGCTCCGCTTTCCCTTTATAGTCTACAGGGCGCAGTGCCCGCCGCCCGGAGTCTTAACCTGCAAGCCATCCCCAAGGTTTACTCAGCAAAAAATAAACATCTCTAGTCTCTACCAATTTGTTTTGGTTGTCAGCTAGCAAGAATGATCGGCTGAATGATTATTGAAAATTGCAAAAATAATTTGCATAATAGTAGATATAAACTCCGCCTAAGAACTACTATTGGCAGTCATAGTCAGTTACGTAAACTCTAAGACCAATGATTGGATACTTGTCGTTGACTAATTTACATAATACTCTGATTGGTTAGCCAACATTGGAAATGTTTGTCAGAAGCCAGACAAATAACAATGTCAAAGGGGGGACAAGTAAAGCAAATTGAAAATGTATTTTGAAACCACCACATGTATTTCAATAATTAATAATAGAAAGCGAAAAAGAATAAGGTCATCGTCTACGTATAATTAGAAAATTTATTTTGGACTAGGAAGTTTTTGAATCATTTCAAGCCCCCATTGGCAGAAAAAAAGACTGCCATATACTACGCCTATGGTAAACATAGGCCCTGAAGTGGCTCACAGCACCGATTGTGTACTCTTGGTGCTAAAATATGATTCCAAATATTCCGCCTTTAGGCGGAATAAAAATGAATGAATTGTTAAATAATTTCAAAGAATTACCCCAATTGAAGCAGTGTTATGTAAATAACAAAATGTGGTTGTCAACAGTTTTGTAGCTATTTTCTCAATTCTGCACCTTTAAGTACATAGTACATACATAGGTAGGCTTTATATGGTTTTATTGGGCGTTTTTTAAAGTACTAAAGCTGATGTTAGGAAATTGAACCATTAATGTTGAACATTATAGCCAAAATAGTTTTTTTGTTATAGACGGTTCAATTGTCATTTTTGTAAAACA
Source organism: Trissonchulus sp. WLG1_4 (assembly GCA_030248245.1). Classification (NCBI taxonomy): domain Eukaryota; kingdom Metazoa; phylum Nematoda; class Enoplea; order Enoplida; family Ironidae; genus Trissonchulus; species Trissonchulus sp. WLG1_4. Next base: position 9,164 of record JASANF010009916.1, read on the forward strand.
GTAGTCTGGTTTTAAATTAGCTTTGATTAACTTTTTCTTTTACAAGTTTAATATTTAAGTTATTATTACTAATCAACAATAAGGGTCGGCTCATACTCCGCTACGGACATTGGTACAAACGGACAAACGGATGAACGGACGTACGTACAAATTGAACGGCAGAACGGCTGCTCAATGCATACGTCCGTTCCGCTAAATGCCTGTTTGCCCTTCGCCGTATATCCGTTTATCTGTACTAAACGGCACATTTTCACTTTGTCGGTATGTCCGGCAAAGTTAAATTCAGTTCAACTTTGCCTAAATTCTAGGGCATACGGACAAACGGACATGCGGTTCAAACGTATGAATCTCACCTTTGTCCGTATGGCCGTATATCCGTGGGTTCGTACGTCCCTATTTTTATTCCGCCCAGAGGCGGAATATTTGTAAAAGGTTTGTAGCACCAAGAGTACATGCTTGGTGCTACGAGCCACCACAGGGCCTATGCTTACCATAGGCCTAATATATAGCACTTTTTTTTCTGCCACTGGGGGCCGATAATTAAATACCTCACCTGAAACTTAAACCAAATAGAATATTTATAATTACGTATATGTTATTGAAATTTAAATTTATAGTTTGACTCTTAATACGTACGCACGCTTTTTTTCGGCAAATTTAAATATTCATACCCACGCCCCCCTTGGCTGTCTGGCACTTGACTGACAGCCACACACAATGCCAACCAATCTAATACTCATGCTAATTAGTTTACAAATCTTAGCCAATGAGCATCATTATAGTTTACGTATTTGATGAGACAACCAATGAATTTGCGGTAGGTGGAGCTTTCTTCGCAAAATATGCAAATTAGTTTTCACATTTATGAGCAGTAGTCATTCTGTCAGTTCGTAGCATGAGTGGTGGCCGTCTGGCGGCTCTAGAAAACAACACGAAACCTGCAGAAGTAGAGGCCACGTCGACGTAACGTAATCTGGTATGCATGGAGTGGCGAACAAAACAAGGTGAACGTAAAAGGAGAACAACGGATGAGCTCTACTATGAACACTATGCAGTATGCAGAAAACGAATTCAACTCTTATTCCAGTCCAAATGCCCTGAGGCGCGGCCCATTAAGACTTACGCAGAGTACGTATGCTCTACTACAGATCGGATGAACAGATGAATTTTTTGCACATTTAAGAACTCGAACACCGTTCACAATTCTTGTTTGCTTTCGGTTGATCTATTTAGATTTACATAGTTCTAGACTAGCACAGGAAGAAAAAACTAAAACTCCCTTCAGCCACAATGTGCAGCAGTTGCCGTTAAACCCAGTAGTCTGACGTGGTCAGTTACTGGTGGGAGATTTACAGCCATGTCTTCGCCTGTTGGGCTGTCTGGATCTTGACAGGCAAACAGTTTGGACGTTAAGTCTTCGATGGGACCTACCCCGAGTGCCCTCTTCAAGGAAACAGACTAGTCTCAGTTAATTAGGCGGACAGAAAACTGGGAACAGGTGCCAAATAAAAACGAAGCAAGAAAAGACTGCAGAACCCAGTTCATGTGACTATGGCAAAGGACGCAATTCTTAAGCGCTATCCTTCACCGGATTAAACGGACTGAACTTATTTTAGTCCGAAGTTTTGGAATGGCAAATCGGGTTAAACGGACTAAACAAGTTAAAATAGTCAGCGGCTTAATTGTAGTCTGACCCCTTTCCAAAACTGCCACAGGACTAAACGGATTCAACATGCACGCTTAACATTAGCGTGCATAGTTGAGTCTTAGTCCGACTAAAAAGCAGCGCGCCAAAAGTTATTAGTCCGTTTAATCCGGAGGTTTTGGAATGGCATTTTCAAGTTGAATTTTTAAACCGTTTAGTCCGATCAAAATTAACCCTATAATCCGGTAAAGGAACTGGCCCTTAGTTGATTTAGATTTAGTTTGACAGGAAATCTGAAGAAAAATTTTATCAGTCTCTCTGCCATATTTTTCTGAGCATAGGGAAATTACGATAGTTAGAGCTCAGAGAATAACCGGGCAGTCAAAAGCTTAGGCGAAGCGCCAAAAGAAGATTTAAAACAAAACTCACAGCATCGGGTAAACCTAGACACCCACCTAGACACCTAGCAGGCAGAGCCAGAACGCAGACAACAGCGGACAAACCAAGACTTTAAACCAACTGCGGGCAAACCCATAGCCCAACTACCAAACAGAGACCAACCCACTAAGATTTCGGGCCAGAGATGCAAGTGATAATTTACTTTGTCCTGTGGTATTGAATTTCATGCCACTATGCCGGAATTTGCCCCTTTTAGGGGCCTACTTGTTTAATTTCAAACCGTATTCACACTTATGTGTCACGATTGCCCTCAAAGTTCAAACAACAATATGAACTATAACGACGAGAATATGCAAATGAGCCTGTGAAATTAAGTACTGTGTACCACGTATATATATCTATGTGTATACACATTACTATCACATTGCCTCAGCAACAGACAATGTTGTGAGAAATTGAACTGCTACATCACACTATTTTATGTGTTGTACAAAGTTTTCTTTTTGTGGTTGCCTGAAAACGTGACAGAGGTTCAAGTTGAAGTCGAAGTTGTAATTCAAACGTTCGTTCAATTTTAGTACAGATTTGTTGCTTTTAGTAATCTTTTTTAGCTTAATTTTTTCTCTATTGCTTAGTATAAAATGAAAAAAAACACCAGTCTTCTCACTAGTTGTTTATTAATAATCGTCGTTTCTTTTTTACGAAAAAAATCACAACTATCATTATTACTCATCAGCAACAATATTGTCCCAAATTTCCACAGCATTGTTGTTTACTGTTTATTACAAAGTATAAAATTTTTCATCATGAATCTTTGAGAAAAAACTGCATTGCTCCAGCTGCACAAACAGTGGGCTGTGTGAAAGTACAAAAACTTGTTCAGTAAATGCTATTCAAAAGTCGTATTTGAAGTTTGCATCAAGTGATATTATTTGAGGTTTTGTGGGATTATTGCTATCATATTTTATAATGAAACTGGTGCTTTCAACTTGCTCTTTGCTGTGCTTTGTCGCAGCGGCTTTTGGGTGCAAGTGCATTCCACTGTCCGTAGCAGAGAAATATTGCAAAAACTCTGATTGGGGTGAGTTAGTTTTTCATGTTTTAATGTTTTTCATCTTTAAAAACTGTATTTTTACCTCAGTGGTCATTTAAGTTAACTGTCTGTGAAATGCAGTCACGGTCCGCAAATTCGGAAATACTTATAATGTCATATGATAGTATCCAGAAAACCAAGAATAATTTAAGGCAAAAAGCCAAATGTGTATTGAAAATATAGGAGAACCAAGAGTGAGCATAATCTGATCATACTTACATGTTCTTAATTTTTTAATAAATTAAAACTCATTACATTTTTTAAATAATCAAGACTAGGTAAACTAAAAAATGAAGGACAACTACATGTAGCTAAATAATTTTCGGTCTATTATAGTAGCACTGTAGGTACGACTAATATACCAAAGTGACGATGTAACTCGTGCAAAAACTAAAGCAGGAACAACTGTAGACCAGCGTGCCATCGACTGCACTCTAGTATAATAAAAGAAATTGCCAATAATGCAAATATCGAACTAGTTATTCTCATTATATCCAGTCACTTCACTTTGTATGATTACTTTTTTAGGTGTTTTGGGAAAAGTCCTGAGTGAAAGCGTCCTGAATGACCCGAACTGCTTTGCGTGTAAAGTCTATTCTGTGTCCGCGAAACAGATTCTCAAGGACCATTCGGTGGGTTTTAGACAGCCGTAGTAATATTTTTAGTTACATATTAAGTTGAGCGTTTTATAAAAAATAAATTAACGATAAACAAAAAATCTGAAAATCATTGTCAGCATTAATTAAAATAAGAATAATACAGCATACATGTTTCATTGTATAGATACTTAATAATGAATGCGAAAATCTGTTTAAGCTATTCCATATTAAGCTTGAATGTTCGTTAGTCTATATATACTCTGTACTGTAGCCGAGCTCCTGTAGCAAACATACACTACAGAACTGTCAAAACGCATTTAGTTTTCTGCACTGGTTTTTTTCATTTCTGCAGACATGAATGCATATATTCGGAGATTTACAATTTCGCTAAATTTCTACTTTTCTAAAGTTTGTTGTTTTCTTCAGGCTGTACAAGCAAATATGACAAAGAAGAAGGTTTCTCTATTTACATCTGAAAGTTCAGCGTCGTGTGGCGTTTACTTGGAAGTGGGGAAAGTATATTTTGTGACAGGTTAGTAATACATATTAACATAGACTATTACACACTGTTTTTTATTAGTATATTTACTGGTGTGTCACGTTTTAACTTACGAACATGTTTCATGTACGAACAATACTTATAATCGTTACTCTGTAAAAAGACTGCGAGAAGACATATAAAAGTTTTTTAAATCGACTTCCGATTATGCCTCTGACAAAACTGGATATTTCAACAACAGATATATATGCCTGTAGTTAATGTCAAAGTGTCAAGCCCGTTTTCTGCTTTGGATTAAACGAGTTAGCAAAAGTGCCACTTGTAACGGTCTGAAGTGAACAAATAGGATTCAAGTTAGAGTCGGTTTTTACTTGCAGCCGTTATGTCCGTATGTCCGCTTAGTCGGCAAAATAACGAAATTATCATGCCACTATAGTGCGCAAAATCAGATTGTAAGTATGAATGGACCCTGACCATGCATTGCCTCAACCTCATAGCTAAGACTGTTTCTATGTGTTTCACTGATGGAGTTTTTGTTATAGGGAGTATCACTGATGGAAAACTTCACATGAATTCCTGCAGTCATGCCGCTGTGGTTGAACCAGAAGCTTTTAATTATGCTAAGAAAGCCAAAAATGGATCTCTCTGTACGGAGCCAAAATCAGCATCCAACTCAGAACCGTGCAAATGAGAAAGCGAGCTCTTGTGAGTGAGAAAGAGCCTATTTTCAACACTCGCTTGTTTAGAAAAAATAAACATTCCAACTTTGAAATTGTTTACAGAATAACAGGTTTCAAACTTAGCTCATTATGAACTAATATTTTTATACCTAATAAGCTGTTGTTTAGAATTTAGCTTTATGATTTTGTTGCATATGATGAAAATAATGTCAACTTTGTGTAATAAATTATTGTTTGTTTTTCAGTTTGCTCAATTTTAGACATATTTAGACATTTTTACACCTTTTATCATGTGCATACAACCAGAAGTTTAAATAAAACTATAAATACATAATTTTCTGATGAATCCGTATAACGTACATACGTACGTATGTGTTGACTACATTACACAGATTTTATTTGTGTAATTTGGAGTATTCTAGAATAAATAGGTAAGTAATAACTATAAGTTACGCCTATCAAGTTAAACATAATTTACGTCCAAGTATATGTACGTTACGTCCAAGTATATGTACGTAGTGAATACTAGATCACAGTCTGGTCTGGTACTATAGTTAAATAACCTGAAAGCACAAAATATTGATCTTCAACACCTGGGGCAGCACAACACTAAAGCATGGAATTTCGAAGTAAGCTGTATCATTTGTTTACGTCTAATTTTATTATGAACCAAGGTGTGATTAAGACATGACGAACGAAGTTGTGTTCTTTGTTCGGCATTTTTTCTCTAAGCTCCTTGAAACTGAAGTCTTTTATCGGCATATTGGTATCAGACTATCAGTGGGCTATGTCATTAATTTGTACTTGGATAACACTGGAAAGAACATAGGGCTAAATCACAAGTTGGCCAATTATTTACCCATTCACAGAAACTAGTTCTACTCTATGATGCAGTTACTAAACACTCCTACGAGTCAGCTTTTATCAAACATTCATTCTGCTTGACTTTGGCGGTTAGCAAAACAAGTTGCCCCTAAAAGGGACAGTGTTCCTTCCCATGAGATGTTTATACTTTCCGTACACAACGGGGTGAAACACGAAACTGTTTCCTATCCTAGCTAATCATCATACAAATATATGTACATATATGCAACTTTGCAGGAAGGTAACAGCTGTTCATTTTCAATGATATACATACTCATCGGAGGATTCATCCTCATTTCAAATCATCAAGGGACTAGGGAGTCCTACTATTTATACGCAGAACTGAAGAGGATACACCCCGCCCCCAGTAAACTCAGGACATTAAAACTCAAGACATTAAGGGAGTTTTCCACTGAAGTGGAGAACTGAGGGCGTAAATGCCCGAAGGACTCCATTAATGTCTTGAATTAAGGTATTGACGCCCCTCAATAGCATCTGGTTGTCAAATTTGACCACACACCCACATAAGCCTCAACCAATATTCTAACAAAGATGATTTACAATAATTGTGCTAAAAAAAGACAGCTGCGATATGAGAAAGCCGATAGGTCGAATATAAGACAAATGTAACTAGCTATGACCTTCTTGGCAGTTTGGCACAGATCGTTTCAGCCAGCACTGATTGGCGGCTAGCCTTCTCTCCGTTCGCATCTATCATTCTCGTACACGAAATCGGGGGCGTACTTAGATACTGTTACAGCAACCCACGCGCACTGAATCCCTTTCTGCTAATGCCGACTGGCGAGTACCGACTGAACTGTCTGCTGGGATAAAACTAATTTGCATATTAGTAAACTCTGTCCGCTCATTACACAATAAAATATAGTAAGTGTGAAAGGCCCGCATCTGTCTGGAAAGTTATTGGCTACGAATCGTAACCTTGTATGAAATGCATGCAAAGCAATTCTGTACGCAAATATTGCTAATGTTTTGCACTGTGCTAGCGTATAGAAATAAGCGTGTCCCAACCGTGGGGGGCATGACCAGAAAAATAGAGCTAAAACATATGCCAAACAAGCTCAATTTCATCCACCAAAAAAAGCTTAAACTTTTGGCAAATTTAAAATTCTGCCCCCCCATCTGGTTTTCAATTATCTAATTTGCTACATGTTTCCCCCCTTGGATGTCAAGTTTATTTAGTCTGTACACTGTCTGATTGGTTGTTGGCATTCAGCCGCAGCCAATTAGCATCCAATGTGAGATCACGAGAACATTTGAAACTTCACAGAAAACGGAACACATTCAGCGAACTTTATTTCTATTTATTAGCCCATACATAAATTATTAAATGGTGCATATTAACAGTGAATAAAGTTGGTTTTAATTTGAAGTAAAAATTTTGAATAAAATGCCGTTATATTTGTGGCTAAGTTAAAGTAATCTTTCGGAAAAGGTAAGTAGTGCAGTGGTCAGTGTCATTGCTTCGTAAACCGTACGTAGTTGGTTCGACTCCCAGTTCTGATATTACCTGTGTATATTATATTTGAGTTTCGCGAGTTTTTTTTTCATTTTTTAAGTAAAATATAACTCTCTACAAAGGAATCTTACTCCTTTTAGGAGTCCACTTGTTAATTTGCATATGCCCTGCTATTGGACACTTACATTAACACGTCAATATACAATTATACAAGTAGGCCCCAAAAGGGGCAAGGTTCCTTCTCCGGTGTCTACCTTTCAGGTTTAAATGAATTGGTTCTCTATTCCATATGTACTTACCGTAAGCTATACTTCATATCTTATTCTACTTTATAACTAGCTTATTCTTACTTAATCTAAATACGTAGTACGTACAAAAAAATGTTACAGGATGTTAAGCATTCCGCTGCACGAGCCATTTGGCTGAACAATGACACTTTGACCTCAGCTGAGCAAATCAGCTCTAAGAACAAGAAGCGATAAACAGTGGTTTCTAATAGCTCTTATATACTGCTGGTGAAACATCCCGGTGCCGATTTTGAAAAAGTACATTGTTACAGCAGTGCACATCGATTATTGATTTTCTGCATATACGCAGACAAAAATCAGCAGACAGCTCCCAAGCTGAAAATACACGTAAAACATACTGGCTATGCAGCCTGCTCAGTAGCGTTAAGGGGGTAGTGTCGCGAAAGCAGTCGATTTTGCGCGACTATAAAACTTTTTCAGTGAAAGATAGGTCATTGTTCTTTATAATATACTAAAAATTTGTTTTAAGGCAAATTTTTTTGCCAAGTTTCAGCAAAATTGATGCGGCATACAGTTAGCAGTGAAGTCGCAAAGTCGGAAAAACGACGTTTTGAAAACCTATTCACATTCGATAATTTCGTCACAATTATAAAACTTTTTGTTTAGATTCTTTACACAAACTAAAAGCACATATAGTCTAGTTTATGCACACAAAATTTAGTGCAAATTGCTGGAGTGGTTGTGGAGTAATGCCTGTTTGAACTGTGAAGCTGTGCGTAACCTGTAAAGTACTCTCAGTAATAATGATAAATTGTAAAAAATTTAGACACTTATTTTGAAATCAAAGGAAAAACGAACCTTTATTTTTCATTTTTCTTAATTGTGGCGAAAAATTGCGCGTCAAAACATTACATGTACTTCACAAGCTGGCCAATCTGATATCTGGTTTCATTTTTTGAACTTTTATGTCTCTATTGTGTGATGTCTGGCTCACAAATGGTGATTGGTTAAAAATATTGATAGATATTGGTAGTCTAGTGTCTGGCAGTATTTATTTGACACCATATGGCATTTCACTAGTTTCTCCGTGAACGTACAATTTTAAAGCAAAAAGTTCTTATTTTGCAGCCTATGAGCAAAACTGCTTTGGCGACACTACCACCTTAAACGCTATGAGCAGTTATTTTCAAAACAATAGTTCCTTTTCTGGAAGGAACAAAAATAGCAGGAACAGGGGGGGCTGCGTGGCTGGAAAATAAAACATGTTCAAGACAAACTTGTTTTTGGTAATTTTGTTGTCGATGTATCCAATTTGTTTTCGTTTACTATCAGGCAAAAGGTTAGCGTACCGATGATTGTTTCAGACTTTTAGAAACGTTTTTAGTTCAAAAATTTAATCGGCACCCCCCATGCGACAAAAATACAGCAGGTGTCTAGGGGCTAGAGATACACACTAATCATAGGCTAGGATCGAACGTTTTCTAAATATTCTTGTTATCGGAGCAAAAACCGATAACAAATGTTCCTACTCTAGTAGGAACAAAAAGGATAATTATAACCTTCAAAAAATTTTGGCTACAGTGTCCCTGTTTAATCTCAAACTCCCTAAAGGATATACCTAAGGAACCTGGTATGTTAAAACCTAAACGGCTGGTTTTGTTTTAAAGCTACAACTAAGGTATGCAGGAGAATTTGTCGGGTGCAATGATGCGTTAGTAAATGGTAACAACAAAAGCTAATACTTGTATGATTTAGGTATCTAGTTTGCTATAAATGTGCTTCTATGGCTGCTACTGAAACCAGCATTACAGTTTTGTGTTTATAGTTTGGGATAATGTTGATAGTTTTAGCTTTAATAGCTTAAAAATGCTTGCGTTCTGTATTTGGGTTTGTGAACTGGTTAATTTTAGTTTTCCTGATGTGCCACAGTACAGCAGTGCTTCAATACAATTTCTCGAAAGAAATTAAACGCTGAACTTGTGTTGTATTTTTTAGTACCTTTGCGTATTCTCAGATCATCTTTTGATTTTTCATAGATACCGAGCAATTAGCTAACATCAACGAGAATACGTATGTGTAGTGCTTAATATTCTCGATGTCGATGCGACAGGCTCGGTTTCGATTTCCGTTTCTTCCAACTGTTTTTGATTATTTCGACAACTGGAAATTCTTGTCTTTCAATATAAAAAGAACTCAGCATGTTTGCTTTACTAAAGATGTATTTTTCCATAGTAAACCTACAGTATATATAGCGTGGACCTTTTATCACTACCAACCTGTTGCACCTTTTAACTAATTAGGTACGGCCCATTTATTAGCTGAACAGCATTGCCTAAATTTTCTGTTATTGCATGATAATTGTATCTGACGTCTCAAGACTGTTTCATTCCAGTGTCACCAGTCATTAAATTAGGTGTAGGTTTATTGCTATTTAGTAATAAAAACTAATTTACCTTTCAGACTCACCATTGTAAAGCTAAAATATCAACATCTTGGCTTCAATACATATGTGCCTTTAATTCAGTGTTTTCGGAAATATATCTCAAGGCACAGCGTCTTGGATCTTAAAAAAATAACAAAAATGGTTGCCCCCAAAGCCATAATCTGAGCGAGTCGCGGCCCGCGGGTCACGTGATGTTTTGCTGGCTCAATTGTTTTCATTAATTCGGTCTCAAATTATTTTCAGAAAACAGTTTCAACATTTTTTGGTAGATACTTTTCTGAATTTTTTGGGTTCAACGTTTATGTTTCTAAAGTAAGTTTTGGCTCCGATGAAGCCATGTCTTCAAAGTTTCACTCAGAATTCGACCTTCAAGTATTCAAATTTTCAAGTAATGAATGTTTGAATTGTAAAGAAGGTCTGTAAAGCTAAAACCATAAGTGCCGACTGCGATATGCAGTCTGGTGCAGAGAAAGTCAGCGTTTCTATAAAGTTTTTGTTGCGTGAGTCAATGAGCAACAGCAACAGCGGCAGCAGATATGCAAGTTAAGTATCCAGAAGAAGTACAGAATAATAACCGGATGACTGTTGACTGTTCAGAACAGTGACTGAGTCAGCTGTCGTCTGTTATTGTTTATTCAGGCTCCTGAATATTATTGTTTACATTTTTATAAATTTTTGAGCACTATCTTTTGCGAAAAAACAGTAGCTTAACAACTGTCTAAATAAAGTAGGCCGAATGACAGTACAAAACAGGTTAACATATTTAGTTTGTTGTATTTAATGCCCGTTTTTAAAGTTTGAAGTTTAATTTCAGCTAATACTATTGCAATGAAGTCAGCCCTAGCGATTTGTTCCTTGTTTTGTGTTTTTGCTGCAGTTTTTGGATGCAGTTGTATGTACATGTCGGTGCAAGAGAAGTTTTGCAACCATGCCGATTATGGTAAGTATATATATTTACGCTAATAATTTTTTTAGTTTAAATCTTAAAACTTTGAGTCAATTTCCCAGATCTTATGTCGAAAACTCAAAATACTTCCGGAATTATTAGCCAAACATTTGTGATACTACGTGTTATTTTAGCAGTATGAAAAAATAGTTTAGGTAGGTAAGTGGCAGTTAAATAAAATTTTGCCGTGTTCATCAGCCACGGTGCAGACCCCAAAATATAATGCAAGTACGCAAAAATAATGCGCTTAAAATTAAGCAATTATTGTGGAAATTGTATAGATCTGTTAAAACCCCACCGAATTTTACTACACATTATTAGTTTGCTCGAATGGTCTAAAAATTGCCAAATTGTCATTTTGGTATTAGAAATAGGCTAGGTTGGAGAGCTAAAAATCCGCTTTAGCATAGACTTGCTGTTGCGATAAACTGTCGACTATAACATTTTAGCTATTCTGGGAAAAGTAGTTAGTGAAGATAATCCTAATGATGTGAACTGCTTTTCCTGCAAAGTTTATTCGGTGGTACTGGAGGAAGTGCTCAAAGGCAAGAATGTAAGTTCCCTGCATGGCGACAACGTTATAACTGTTTTATCTTCTTTGGATCAATTGCAATGGCTTACCAGTTAGCACTATAACATGTTACATATAATAGAATCCTACTAGCATTTTTTAAAACGTTACTAAAAGCTAGTTTAGTTCTTAAGCTAAAACCTTTTTGATCCATGTCAGGGATACCTGGATATAGTATTGTTAGAAATATTGGTTTTGATATTCTAGCTTGTGCAGGCTGACAGAAGAACTGGAAAAGTATCCCTTTATACTGCTGGAACCTCATCGTTGTGTGGGGTCAATCTACAGGTCGGGAAGCAATACTTCATCACAGGTATGTATTAATCTGTTGAATTTTACATTGTGGTTCATATACTTTATCAATATTGACTCTTGAAGAAATTACTAGTCAAATTGTCAAATGACGAAAAAATTAGGATGAAGACAATTTCGTAGTTAATGAAAATAATAAATCCATGCTTATCATTTCTGAGCTAAAATGTGATTGCTAAATGGTACCAGTTCGTACAAAAAACTGGCCCAGAGTTTACTATTGTAGTATAATTAGCACCCTCAGGAATTTATTACAACTAGAATAGCATAAAATACTTCATCGTGTCAAATGGGCGAGTCGAAAGTTGAGTCGTCCGGAAAACTGTTCATTCTAGTATAAAATATACCTACCAAAAATACTTATACAATACAAAAAAACATTATATAAAATACAATACAAAAAATACAAAAAAAATAGTTTTATACTATTCAATATTCATGCATATTTTTTATACTCCTACTCCTACATTGCGGTCGTAATAAATTGAATTGTTGCATGCGTGGTCTACAAATTGGTCGTTGAATAGCACAGTTAGATCTTGCATAGGTATTTTGCACTTGATGTTTCAGGCAGCATTAGTGGCAAGAAACTTCACATGGATTTGTGTACTAGCGCAATGATTGTTGAGCCGGAAGCTGCAGTCTACGCTGACAAAGCCAAAGATCCATCTTATTGTAGCAAAGCCGACGCCGAACCAAATGCTTAGAATATGTGCCGATGAAAAGCTAAAACTGTTAAGCTGTAGACATGACAAAAAATCAATTCTAATATAATTGTTGTTGTTGTTACTTTAGTGGAGTCAACGAGGTAATGTTTAGAAAAGTATATGGCAGGTAATTAAATCTTCATGTACCGAAATTCTATGCAGCCAGGTGATGAGCGTCATATACTATAATGAAATTGAACCATCAGTTGTACACCTTTTTGTTAGTTTAGTCACTATCATATAACCTTTTCCCGCATACTGTTACATAAGTGTAAAAATTGCACTATCTTACACTAGTGAAACCTGTCGGCTTTATGTTTCACAGAATCGGTTACTTCACGAGGATGCCTAAAGCCCGGCTCATAGTTGTCCGTAAGGGCTGGCCGAGTCCGAGTCCGTGTCCGTGTCCGTAAGAGCAGTTTGATTCACAGTTGTCCGGATGTCCGTAAGAACTTGTCCGTGAGTGTCCGTAAACGCTGTCCGGATGTCCGGAAGTCAAGTTGAATTCAGTTCAACTTTTGTCCGTGTCCGTAAGGAATTAGCCAATCAGACTATAGCCTTTATAGTCACGTGCAGGTGCGTGTATATAAAATTCCTCCGCACATAGTAAAATAATGTTAAATTTGTAGTAATTTCAGCTCAGCAGCTTCATTCCAGTGTGCTTAGAACGTTTTTATTGATTTTTCCAAGCTTGCATTTTTACACGCTTGGTACTCTGCAGAATGGGTAGGCGTTATTTTATTATGCATACTCAGTGTTCGTAGAGTGTCCGTAGAAGTATGAATTAATGCTGCTGCAGACACGGACACGGACAAATGTTACGGACAACCTTCCGTACACGGACACGGACTCGGACACGGACAGCTACGGACATTTCCGCACTACTATGAACTAGGCTTAAGGTATCCTTAGGTAGCGAGCCGGTGGCCAAGTGCTAGGCGTGACAGTCCTGCCACAAAGCTGCCCCTGTGACGTAGGCTCCGTCTGTGGTGACGGATCAAAACCCAGCCAATGACTGGACTTAATGCATTTTTGAAATTTCATGCAGCATAGGGTTAAACAATACCATAGAATCAAACCCATGTTACCATGTAATGGCTTGTTAGAAACAAAATGTTACCTTCAACTTTGTCGACTATTTTAACAACATTTCTTCATAGGAACAGTACGACACTCTTCGTGATAGGGGGTACCGTACATAGAGGCACTATTTTTGTCCCCAAATTGAATGGGCACTTCAAGGCATAATAGGAACATCGTTATGTTTGAAAAATGGTTATATATGTCGATTTGTTATTTTACTCCGATCCGTTTTTCTTGACTTTTCTTATTGCTTAATATTTTTATTTATGCAACCTGTTATAATGTTCATAATTTGCTTATTTAATTAAAAAGTTTAATGTTAGCATTATGTTTTGATTGACTGTTGTATTAAGCAAAGCCCTACATTAGCAATCATTGCACTCACTTGTAAACCCACAGTTCCACATCTATGATTAACTCTTACTTCTTTCTTAAACAGTTGTCTGTTGGTACACTATTAGCAAAGATTATCAGTATTTGCGCATTGCTTTACCAGATTATATTACAATGTTAGTCATAAGTTGCGCAGAAAAACTCAACGCTGCGCTCGTTGCGTCGAGATATGAAACTCAACGAGCTGAAATGAGTCAACGGATTGCTTTCAACCTAAAACTTGACTATAACAATAAACATGTAGGATTGAGTCAAGCATCTTGACATTGTCGTGTGTAAGTAAGGTAGTTCAGTGTCAGTTGTCTTAGCATGTTTTTTAGCAGTTCACTACACAAAAGTAAACTCATTCATTGGAATGCATCAAGGCAGGCTCTGGAGACTTACCTAGTCCAGACTACGTCTAAGCCCTTAGACTGACTCTCCAGAGACTAACGCGTCAGAACGCCCTTTAGAATTCGTATGTAATACGTGTAAAATTTTTCATATGGATTTCTAAAAATAATTCATCGGATGCATAAAGAATGTCAGTAATAGGGTAGTCCTGGTTTTCCGTTGAACATTAAGGCAGGCTCTTCATCTATGCGGGCTAAATTTTACAATATACAGTCCATTTCAACTCAAAAACTCAAAATGCCTCCGACGCATCGGCCGACGCCAAAATTTCCGACGCGTCGGATGACGTGTCGGGTGATGCCATCCGACGCGTCGAATGATGTCATCCGACGCCAAAACTATTACAAAGCATTTTGGGTCAATATCCATGAGCTGCTGATAAAACCCTTTAATCCATTTAACTATGTAGGAAATGGAAAACACTAAGAAAGGAGCCTTGCAACTTTCAGAGATTATTCGCTTAGATTGTGAGAACGTTTGGGCAGAAACGTTGCCCGTTTTTCCTGTTGGACCACAGCCCAACAGGTTTTACCTAATATTGATTCTGGTACCTTAACACAGTTCTAGCGTTAAAATGGTAATGTGCGGAGTGTATTTTGCACATCTTCTACCGTTGCTTTGCATCTGTCACAAGAAAATGTCGGTTAATATTCAATTAGTTGCTGTTTTTGCGGTTGATGAGAAAGTGATTTGAAAATGTAAGTTTGACAAAAAAGTATCCAGTAGAAATTGACGATAGCACTTCAGGTTTACAAACCTAACAGCTTGTCCAGTCGACCACACGTTTCCATAAAGATCCGATGCTTTACTGTACTCTGGGTAATAATCATAATTCTATTTGAAACAGAATTCTATTAGAGCAATACATTACTGCCTGCTTCCAAACTGAACAGCAGCAAAACCAAAATTTGCTAAATATCATTTTATTAGTAAACAGAATTAAGAACAACGCAAGAATAGATAGAAATCAATAAAGTTCGGTGATCAATCTGCACTTAATCTGCAGCTTTTCAAGTTCCAATTGCCAAAGGATTTTGATTCCGATTTTGCAGTTTAACTGTCTGCAAAAGGAGAAGTTATGTATTAATGGGAAATGTGTAAATTGAAAAAAGACACTTATGTTACGCTGGCCCAACAGGTTTACGATGGCCTCTGGCCAATGTACTTAATGTATGTCTGATACCAAGAGTACATAATAGGGAAGAGTATGACACTCTTCCCTATCCTAGATAATCGGCCCGGACGATGCTCCGGCCGAAATAGCCCTTTTACGCCTTGATTTCAGGGGGGGGGAGTACCCCCACCTCGAATCAAGACATGTCTTGATTTCAGGGGGGACCCCCCCCTCTAATCCGGGAAGTATCTTGATTTCAGGGGGGGTACCCCCCTCGTTTCAGCACGTTACCAGCTCACCACAGAGTTCATGCTGGCAGTGTGCTGAAACGAGGGGGGTATACCCCCCTGAAATCAAGACACCACCGAATTTGCGCTGGCAGTGTGCTGAAACGAAGGGGGGGGTACCCCCCTGAAATCAAGACACTTCACGGATTTGAGGGGGGGTCCCCCCCTGAAATCAAGACATGTCTTGATTAGCGGGGGGGGGTACCCCCCCCTGAAGTCAAGGCGTAAAAGGGCTATTTCGGCCGGAGCATCGGCCGGAGCTAGGATAGGGAAGAGTGTCATACTCTTCCCTATTATGTACTCTTACTGATACTTACTGAATACTTTTGCCGAAAACTTAGCTTGTTTACAGGAAACTTGTACCTAATACCTATAGACTATGAGTGATTCACACATTTTGAGCCTTAATTATTCAATTATTAATTAGAAATTCTAATAGAGATTAAGTATATATTGACGTTCTGAACTGACGTGCAAAATAGACATATGTACCTATGCAAAGAAGGGGGCACTTGGGTGTGCTCACTGCAAAGAACCAATCGTGAAGGGTTCAAAAGGTGAAGGTACAATTTCTGAGTCATTGAACTGAATTACGTACGTGATAGCGATAGCAAATTTGTAAGTTCACGTGATACTGATATGCAAATTAAGTAAAATATCCAGGAAATATGCAGAACAACTATCCAGAAACAACCAGATCAAATTCACTCTGCTGTAACAGCGATTGAAAAGGCGGTCGTGTTTACTGTAAATTCGCCTTCGGAATATTGTTGTTTACAAGTTTATGAAATTTTTGAGCATTAAATTTCGCGAAAAAACTGCCGTTTACCAGTACAATACAAATAAAGTAGGCTGAATGAGAGTATAAAACAAGTTAACATTTTCAGTTTGTTCTATTTACGGTTCACTTTTGAAGTTTTGCAGTGTTATTTTTAGTGCACACTATTGCAATGAAGTCAGCACTTGCAATTTGTTCCTTGTTTTGCGTTTTGGCTGCGGTTTTTGGATGCAGTTGTATGTACTTGTCGGTACACGAGAAATATTGCAAACATGCAGATTATGGTAAGTTTGCTTGCGGGTTACAGTACAGTATTGTTGACAATCATCACAGTTACTATTTAGGTACTATTTAGTTCTGTTCCTTGAGATTTTTGTGTTTCTTAAATTTTAAACTGTTTGTGAAAGTATCTTCTTATTTTAATAAACAGGATCCAGGGAATTCAGTTCTAAGGCTTGATACCTATCTAGTCGCTTGGATCATTTGGGGTTCGTTTCAATAAACTCACAAGTTCAGGATTGTGACAAATATAACTGCGAAATCAGGTAATTTGTGAAATGAATTGTAATTCGTTGCGAATCACCTGATTTAGCATTAACCAATGTCACAGTTGTGGACCTGAGTCTGAGTTGAGTTTATTGAAATAGGCCACAGGTGCGTCAACCTGCAGCATTCGATTGGCTGTTATCTTTTGACGCAGAAGAACGTTATGTGCCAGAGCGTGCTTCACACCATAGCTATGTAAGTTCGTCTCGGGTAGCTGACCCATCTAAAAAATTTGTTAAACAAACCACCAAACACAAATCATCTTATTGAATCAGTTGTAGTAGCAAACTAGGAGAAAGCCAAATGGTTAATGCCGATTGTATAAACAATGTATGTTTTAAAGTGTGTACTCTTGCGTTACAGCTCTTCTGGGAAAAGTCGTCAGCGTGAAAGACCCAAAAGAGATGAACTGCTTTTCCTGCAAAATCTACTCGGTTGTAGTGCAGGAAGTATTCAAAGGAAGACATGTAAGTTTTTTCCCGAATTACCCAATGCTTTTATTTGCTATTCTGAGTTTTATTGCATTTTTTCAAGCGCTGTCATCTTCAGTTTGACAACAAAGTTTCAAGTACGTTATAAAGTCTAGAAAGACTAAATATGTCTATGTACCGTCTCAAAATTTTCTACGTCAAAAAGCAAGCAACAATTGTAAACTTTCGTACATGACAAGATCTAATAGAAAGATACGGTAGATAATAGAACGATACGATACGAATTTTACTTTCTCCATATGGACTGAGGGGGGGGCGGCAGCCCTCAAAAAAGATTTTTTGTCATGACTTGTATCATAAAGTTTGTCATTTTTCCTTTTTATACGTCTGCTAATCACTGATTTGTTTCTACTTTAGCTTGTGCGGGCCAACAGAAGATCTAGAAAGGTGTCTCTTTATACTGCTGGAAACTCGGCAATGTGTGGGGTCGATCTAATGGTTGGGAAGCAATACTTCATCACAGGTATGTTTTCAATTTATGCAATTTACATAGATAGGTATATATGTAAATACATACATATGTACATATAGACATACATATATACCTACATAAATGTCGTTTATAACTTCGAACATTGCCATGCCGACCAGGGACATTATAAACAGGTAGACAAATTAAAAACAAAATTTTATATTAAACTAGTTTTTTTACGAAACAAATAAGTTTATATAAGTAAAAATATCAATTTTTTGTTGGACTGTATGTACACGTCAGATAGAAGCAAATTTATTCTTGACTTTTTAAGAAGTCACATAAACGTTTGAAGAAACCCACTTTACTCTTAACTGCTTGCCTATAGCAATTTTAACGCAATGGATTTTTACGACAAAAATTTTGCTTCGATAAATCGGGGCCATGTCGTGGTCTCACATATTTATGGATACTTTATTTTTTGAATTTTTGTTTCAGGCGACGTCAGCGACAAGAAACTCCACATGAATTTGTGTACGAGCGCACTAATTCCTGAACCGGAAGCTTTCGACTACGCTAACCAAGCCAGAGATCCGTCTTATTGCCGCAAAGCCGACCCCGAACCAAATCCTCAGCCCCTGTGACTATGGAAAACTCAAACCATTCAGCTTTAGTCAGGACGAAAGAAACCAATTATAATTTGGTTTTGAATTTTTGCTGTTGATTGTGATATTGTTCAGGACTTTTGTCCTACTTTTTGAGCTTATGGCCTTATCTATTGGATTAAGTAGATTAGATTTAAGTTCAACTTATATCATCGCGCATGATAGTTTCTGAGTTTGCTAAGTACCGGTATTAACTTTAACCAAGTCTACTGTATTCAATTGTGCACTTTTAAATTTTAATAGAATACTCTAATCAGCTTTATCTAAGTTACATTAAGGCCTTAAACTAACAGTATTTGATTCACTTTTCATGTGAACACCTCGTTTAGAATGGTTTAAATCTTTCATAAAATGTCTTGGGCGTCTTTATATAAGATCCATTGGATTTTCTGTTCCTATACTTCATAATATAAATGTAATCCTAACCCTAAAATTAATTGTTTTAACGTTTTAACAAAGTTAACGTATGCCAGAAAACGCACGACTTATTTGATCAAACCTTCTATATCAATAGCTAAAAGTTGATCAAATCCCACCTTATTTATTTTGTACATTGTTTTTGTTGCATCATTCCGTTTATAAAAATAGTGTTATATATTTTTTGTGTTTGTTTTTTGTTGCATTATTCCATTTATGATACTAGTGTTCTGTTTTTGTATTTGCTTAGTTGAATAAATAGTTTATTTACTGTCAATTTTATTTATTGTCATTATTCAGTCACTTAAACCAGTTAGAAAGCATTAATATAGCTAATTTAAGAATGATTACTTTAGCTTTGTGCTAGTACATAACTGTGCTCAATTGTGTAGTTGTTAGTACCAGGTTATCAGCAAGGTACGGTATTTAAATATTCATCTATGGAATATGTCTCAGTCTAAAAATGCATCACTACCCTCTGTCAAGTGCGTCACATGAATAGACAAATTGTAACCAGGTTACCAGAAGAAACTTGGTAACCAATAGTTGATAATAGCTCAGACCCATACAGTAGCTAGTTTTAAAACTTACAGTAGGGGTCCTATAGCAAAACATATTTAAATAGTTAATTCAAACTGTAGGTACTTTAAAATATCAAACTAAAGCACATTAACAATTTTAGTCAGAGGGTGACGGTGGAAGTTATTAAAATTTTGATGAAGCTAAGTTCAAGTGGGAACAACCCCCTCATACTATTTCAATATCAACTCGTCAGGTAAAATAACCCATCTAGGCGTTAGGAAAACTGGCATTAACCGGGTTTACTAAGCCACTGGTTGGCTGTTAGTTTCTTTTCTGCACCACGGGTATACAACAGTTATATTTTATTATCGATATATTTATATTTTATAATATATTATTAACACTTATTTATATATTTTGCCAAAATATAATACAATGTCGCCGCGAAAAAATGACCGACCGGAATCTGAGATCAGCGGCAGCGAGCACAGTGGGGACTCTCTGGACGGTTTACTGTCAGATCTGAACAGTGCCGAAAATATAGAACAATTGGAAAACTTTTTGCTACACAGTGATGAACCGATAGACCCTGAACGTTGGACGGAAATTGTACGGGTTTTGCTGAATACAGGAACGGTCAGTAGTGTGAAATTGGCCGCGAAATTGTTAGAAAGTGGCGACAAAGTAGATTGGTTTGAATACCGAGAACCACTGAAGGAACTGTGGCCTGTGCTTTTGACCGAGCCCCCTACTTTTTCGGGCACTAGCTCGCCGAAACAGGGACCCTTGGCGGACCAATATTGCGCTGCTATTAAAGCGCTACTGCGTATAACTGGGGATACGCAACAAGGTCTTTGCGCTTCTTTCTGGGCTGCACTTTTTCAAAGACCAAGCTTATATTTTGCTAAAACTGTCAATTGTTTTGACCAGTTGGTAAGTGTGAAACTGATATAGTTTAGTAACAGTATCTGCTGGTTATAAACAAGATGTTGTGTAAAAATTACAAATTTTTTACCCAACTACCTCAAAGAAGTTTTTAAAATAGTGAAGTCTTTAAATTTGGAATACAAATGCTGATAATTCATTAAAACATTACATACAATTACATAATACATACTGTACGTATCGGGTTCAAAAGTTAATATTTTAATCACTTTTTATAAAAATTTGATACAGTGAACAATTAACACGTTCACTACTATTTAGCAATTAGAGCTTTCAGCACGCACTAAAATCATAAAAGATGTAATCTGCTACAAACGAAGGACTTTATGCTTTATGTGAAAAAAATCAACAGATAGGTGGTTCTGACCTAGGTAGTCAATCTACCTGGCACAACTGTTAGTTTAACAGTTAGTTTTGGATAAAGCTTACGTTACGGCCTACTGGTCACAGAATCACACACAATGCTGCAACGACGTTGTAGGGCATTGTAACTCAATGCTAACATCGGCTCAAATAATGATTTGTGTATTTGAAAGTGATAAATGTCAAGATCAGTTACCAAGGGCCTATTCCTTTACTGGATTAAACGGACTGGACTTATTATAGTCCGAGGTTTTGGAATGACAAATCTGACTAAACGGACTAAACGAGTTAAAATAAGTCAGCGGCTTAATTTTAGTCTGACCCCATTCAAAAACTACCACTGGACCAAACAGACTTAACATGCACGCTTAACATTAGCGTGCATAGTTAAGCCTGTTTAGTCCGATTTAAAAGCAGCGCGCTAAGAGGTTTAATCCGGAGGTTTTGGAATGGCATTTTTAAGCTTAATTTTTAAACCGTTTAGTCCGATTATAATTAACCCTTTAATCCGGTAAAGGAATAGGCCCCAAGTTACCTTTGGTTTGAGATACAGTACTATCTGTAAGCCGTTCTTTTGTTTGTTTTAGACCTACATGGGTAAAGCAGTTGGAAGCAAAAAAGTTGCGTTTCTGAACAATTTACAACGGATGCTGGCTCGATCCAGTGAACCGATATTCCATGACCCCAGATGCTATGGCCCGCTGAACGCCGCACTGTCGGATGCGCTTGAGCTAGCCCTAGATGAAATAGGAAATGGGAAGCGATTCGCAGAAGCCTCCAGTCGCCTGCTTCAAACCTGCGTCGCAGTGTCGCTTGTAGGCCCAGAAAACCAGCCGACGCCACACGGAGCGTGTTTGATGCAGATTATGCAGAATTTCGCAGAATCACTGAATGCTGGTTACAAGAAAGAGTTTTTGCAGGCAAATCTGGATGCCATAATTGACTGGGCTTTAGAAAAGAAACCAGTTTTGATTCAACTTCGAGCTATTTGCCGTGATATTCTGTTTGAAGAAGTTGCTGTGAATTATCCCAAAATGCTTGTGCCGCATATTGATGATATTATAGAGATATTTCGGCAGCGGGACGTAACTAAATGGGCTCGGGGGCTAGCGAAACTGTATCCTCACGCAACGGAAGAAATGCTACGCCATTTTGACGCCATTTTCGACAGTTTGTTCCAAACTAAATCTTTTCCACAGTACCATTATGAGATTCTGCTGAGTGTGGCTGAAGACAACGCCAGATACTTTCAAAATTCCCACGTCAGTCGGCTAGTGGGGTGGATGGGCCAGCACGAAGAAGAAACGACGACTATTCTGAAGATTCTGGCGGCCCTGGCCCAAAACAACACCATGGTGATGACAAATCGAGGCCAAGACTACTATCCGATTGCCGTGGCCAAAGAAGAAGGTTACGAGGAAAATGTACAACTCGCCAACAAGTGCATGATGTGGATGGGTCTTGCAGGGCCTAGAGAGGCGGACCGGGTCGTAAGCTTAATGCTGGATGCCTACAGTGATAGACCGGAGCTGCGTGAAGCACCGATACCACTGAAGCAACACCTGCTACAGTGTTGGACCGAAATCGCCAAGCTTTACAAAGGACCGTTTAAGGCGCACAAATGTGAGCGATTCATTGAAAACTACGCAAAGAACCCAGCACTTAAAGATGACGTGAAAAAATTAAAGAAAACTATAAACGGATCTAGCGTTTGTGTAATAACCTAGACAATCGTCATGCCCTGGCAGAAAATCCCGGTATTTGGCAGAAAAAGCTTTAATTTAGCTTATTAAAACTTAAAAAAGCTTATTTTATTTTGAATATTAACATGTATAGTCATGTGTTGTAAAATAAACTATCTGAAATCTACACACCAATACGCTGCAAATGAGTTAATCACAGTAGAGAAAATCTCAGGTTTAACAAAAAATTTAACATCTTCTGAATTTTCGGCACAGGGTCGTTTAGTCTTTTCTGGGTTGCTTCATGTGTACGAGTTCAGTTTATATTTTAGCCCTAGTTTTGTTGTGAAATCATTTCTAACCAGCTACACAATTTAGTTTTTTATTTTTAAATTTAATACTTTAGTTTTGTCGTTTTAATAATTTAATAGAAACAGTGAAGTGACAACACACAAGACAATGCTACTTATTCGTGCTAAATTCCTAATTCCCTAACAGAAGTGACATCTTCTGCTTTGACCAGTTGTTCAGCGGGGGATGACCATCCTTTTCGATTTCGCCAGTTTCGACGTAAATTTCCGGGTAATTGATGAGTTTTTGCTACAAGCTCGGATTTCACCTTTCTCATTTTTTCATCTCTTCTGCGAGTGAAAGCTTGTAGTCGTTGTGCTTCTTCCTGAAAAAATAGCCAGTTAAGACCTGAATAAGACCTAAATTTACATTGCTAAAAGCATTAACATTCAATACGCTAAAATGTGTGAATCGTGTCTAACCTAATGAAGCATTACGGTTTAGGCTTAGGCCTAGGCTTAGGCTTAGGTTAAGGCTTAGGCTTCATGACTACATTAACAGTGTTGTTAAGAGCTGGTCAACTTTACACTAGGTACATACATCATATGTCTTAGAGTAACAGTTTACATGAATAGAATGGCTCTTACATCAGAAACAAAAACATTGTCCTTTTTTTGGACTTCTCTGGTGACTTTAACTCTAGGGCGATGTTCCCGAATGGCGGCTGAGCCTTTGGTGTGAGGAAGGACGGGGCCCGTCACCAAAAACATGTCTTCTATAACAGTTTAGTTTTGCAATTTTATCAAAAAGTAAAAGGGATTTACCATTTACATTCAATCGATTGAAAATGAGATGAAGGTTTGTTTCCTAATAAAAGATGCAATACTAATCTAATGTCTCAGAAACCACTGTTTATGAAAAAATTATTACTTTATACAGCTTACAAACTTCGACTATCGAACTTGAAAAAACCTCCTCTGTGTTGAGGGATTGGCCCGTAGGGCAGAAAGTTTTTTTTAAAAGTTTTACGAGCCATGTGAAGGTTATGATTTATAGGTTTAAGCAAAACCAGAAGCAATCGATAGCTGAATCATTTTCGGTGCAGCAAGTCAGAGCAGTTTCATCTCGTTTGGTTAAGAAACTATTAGAAAAATTGACTAAATCTCGCTAACCAACAATATCAGGTTTTTCATATTCCTGAGCAGAATCGACTAAGCCCAGCGCGACTCTGATGTGTCTGTCCAAGACCAGGTTGAGTTCGAAATCATCGTCATCTTCTCCATACGGATGCATTATGAACTGGCCCACTTTCAGCCAACCGACGTAGAACATGAATTGTAAGGTTGTAAAAATTGGAAAGTAGAAATCCAAGTGGAATCCCGGTAGTTTGGATTCTGGATTGATGAACTGACGACCGATTAGACAAATGAGAAAATATGTGTAGGTGGCCAAAGTTGCCACTTGGGTGTACGCCTAAAGCACAGACGAGGAAATGAGCAGTTGCTCAAATAATTTGTGGTATTAGGCTTCTTAGTCCTGTTCATTAGTTAAAAAAATGAAAATTATAAAATTTAAACATTTAGGCCAAATTAGAGGAGCGCATGTGACTGCCCATTATCACAGGCAGGCAACAGAGTGTCTCACTATTCTATAAGAGTATTACTATACAATCTTGATCTTATCCTGCCAATACATGGTAAAAAAACCCTTTTTTGCAGTTGCTTACCAGTGGCACAGTAAGCCAGTAATTGTGAAATAACTTCCTAAAATGACTCCTAAAGTCATTAAGCTTCACCAGAAACGTGCCGACTAGCGGTGGGGCAACAGATTTGCTTCGATGCAGCTCATCTTCAATTATGCGTTGAATCCATTCTAGGGGTACCATCCACGGCGCTAAGTGACGCACGCTCATCTGTAGAAAGGGACAGAACAGCTTTACATTTAAATATGGATACAGTTTACGCAAATCAGCAGAAGAACTTGTAAATCGCATTCATAGCATAGGTTTGGGTTGGGGTACGTCTAGGTAGTAGGTACGTGTGAAAAAAAAGTATTTCACCTGCTTTGGTAATATAATGGTCCCCTTTGGCGAAAAAATATAGGCGAACATGCTGAGCATAAAAATGGTACATGTAAGTTTTCACCTCTAACTTACAAGAAAATAATTTCAATTCGGCTGCTAGATGGAATTTTAATCACATTGAATCTATTTCAACAAAATTCCAAATTACATATTCCAACCGTGTAAATTTTTGCTTCTTGGTCAGTCAAGAGACAGCTGTCAGTAATGTGATCGATTGTTGGGAATCGTTTTCGAATGCGACTGGAAACATCTCGCCAAGCCAAAACGCAGGTTAGCACCAGATATCGGGCTATGGTTCGACGCTTGAGCCTAGGCTCTCGGTCGGCACCCGGGATCAGCAAGTTCGTCAAGCAGCAAAGATCGTCAGGCCAGGCCACTGTGTTCCATTGTGTCCAATATCTTAAGTAATAATAGGTGTCACGGATTAAAGTGACCCACCTAAAATTTGTCCCCCGGACAACTTTTATCCGGTTAAAAATTTTATCCGGACAGTTTTATCCGGATAAAAGTGTCCCCAACTAAAACGCCATTGATGGTTCAGGGTAAGGCTTGGGTGCAACTTCTCGTTCAGCTTCACTTCCGTTTGTTATATGTGTGCATCCTGCTTTAGAGCAGGAAGCACTGCACAGACATAACAACCGGATGTGAACCTGAACCTGAAGAACCAGAGGCTAAACCTGTACCAGAAGCCATACATGTGTGAGGGGGTGGCGAGGAACCCCCCAAAATCGAGGGTCCCGAAAATGGGGGCAAAATTTAGCAAAAATGGCACTTATTCTGGAAAAATTTCACAAAACTTTACACATTTTGGGGTATTTTTGGTTGTTAAGTGGGGGAGGCTTTCCATAATTTTGCGGAGGGCCCCCCCAAATTTTGACCCCGTTACATGTATGCCACAGGCTGAACCTTAACCGTAGCCAGAAGTTGAACCAGAATTAACAATGGCAATTTCACAGGGGGGCACTTTCATCCGGATAAAACTATCCGGGGAGACACTTTTGTCCAAATAAAAGTGTTCGGGAGGGGGACAAATTTATCCAAAAAGGGACATCCGGATAACAGTGTCTGGGGGCTAATATATGAGCGAATATAATAAATTGATTATATTATTAATTCTTTCTACAGAAAAAACACAAATTTATTGTTGAATCGACACTATATCAGTTTTGTATCAAACAAGAAAAGCGTAACGCACCTAGAAACCATAGAACTAACGTAAAACCCAAGTACAAACGTTAATGGAATCATTTTGACGTATTCAGCAAATGCAGCTACCATGAATTCAAAAGTATATCGTTGGGTCTTGTTCAGAAATAATCGATAAACCAAACTGATAATATAATAGCCGGTCAGAAATATCAACAGTTCTTTCCAAACGCATCGCCAAATCGAACCTCGCCAACGAAATAAAAGTCGAAAAAAGTTTCCTGAGTAAGCTATTGTCATTATTGTTGTTAAGTCAATCAATAGTAACAATCAGGACAATTCATTACTTAATTAACTGAGGCAGTCACTCCTTGGGCTGGTCTTGACGGGGTGTAAAACTAAAGCTTGGAACCGATCAGAACACGTGAATATAAGGCCGGGTTCACACTGGCACTTGCACAAGCACAAGCACAAGCAAAAGCACAAGCACAGGCACAAGCACAAGCACAGCCGGTTCACACTGCAGAAAATTCTGCACAAGCACAAGCACAAGCACAAGCACAAGCACAGCCGGTTCACACTGCAGAAAATTCTGCACAAGCACAAGCACAAGCACAAGCACAAGCACAAGCACAACGCTTGTTCAAAAATTTTATCTTTTGCACAAGCACAGCCAATCAGCGTAGAGATTTTGCAGCTGTCAGTTTGTGTATAGTCATAAATGGCGCAAAATTAAATGGAAACGTGTGATTTTGCGCAGTTAATTAACCCTTGTCGAAATGGATCTTATATTCACTAAAGAATGTATTGCGTTCATTTTCTCTTTTTTCCTTTAATTTTGGTTCGTTTCATCTTTAAAATCAAATTGCGTTTTAGCTTTATTTTTGCCCCTCTTTATAACTTATTTTCTTTCTTCCATAGAATGTACGAGAAAGTTTCAAAATTGCGAAAATTTTAGCCCAAAATTTTGAAACGATAACGACACTTCTGAATAGAAAAGACGTTACACTGGCGCGCTTTAATTTGATTGGCTCGGCTTGTGCTTGTGCAAGTTCCAGTGTGAACGCCCAAGCGTTGTGCTTGTGCTTGTGCTTGTGCTTATGCTTGTGCTTGTGCCTGTGCTTGTGCTTGTGCAAGTGCCAGTGTGACCGGCCTAAGAATATCGATTTGTTTCATCAATCTAACCAAAGTTAATAACCCACATAAATGAGTTGTTGAAAGCTGTACCGCCGCGTTTTTATTACTATGTAACTCTTTTTTTCATGAACCTATGCAATTGATTTTGAAGTGTAAAATAACACGGGACGGCCAGATCTGTAGGTTTATCAGCAACAGTGCTTTTCAGGCACCTGCAGTGTCATAGTCGCATATGAGTTAACAGCATTAAAACTAAATCTAAAAATGTTCAAATAAAATTAACCTTTTCGTCTAAAAAGGAGTATTTATTCATTTTTTGTTACAAAAACAAATAAAACAGGTTCAGGTTAAAATGTCACAATAAAAATTTTGACAAAACGCGCCATCTTTTCTTATCCGAACATGAGAAATGAAGCTATACACAAACCAACAACTTTTGCGTCTCCATTGTTCATAAAGGATGAAGGACGTGCAGTAACCAAGGAGGTTTGACTATCAAATGAACCACACCACATAACTACAGCCGCTGCTACTTAATTAGCTTCCTTATTTCAGTTGAAGTTTGCGTGAGAGTAAATTGTTTCAGCAAATTTAACTACATATAGTCTAATTGTAACATTTGATATATAGCTGGTACAGCTTTCCTAGCAAGTATACCTAGAGGAACATAGAGGCATATCAATCCATGACTCGGTCAGCAATCTTGTGGATTTTAAATGAAATGAAAGCTTGGAATAAGGGTTCACTTAATTACATGCGGTTTGACTTTTTGTTAAAGCTGAAGTATCTTGGTATTTTACGCCAGAAACCATTGCCTTTATAAATGACACTTTTAAGAGGTGGTTGTTAAAACTGAAATACCTCAGAAACGATAAATGAGAGGCAAAATTTACGTTTTGAGATTTTTATGGACTACATGCTTTCTGTTGAAAATTGCTTCGTATTTGCTGAAATGATCCACGAAGTATTGGTATATACGTATGTGTGATCGTTATAAAGCCATCGATCGTAAAAAAACCGACACCCTAAAAAGCAAGTTTGAAGCTGTCGAGTTTCCACTACGGATTTTACTTCACGTAATTAAAAATATAATGCTTCATTAAATATTCTGCAATTCATTCGTTATGTGACGAAATGCACTGCTTGAAAGCAGTGCAATGCAAAATTTTATAGGACGTATCAACTATCAAGCATAGACTATGACTCAGTGAAACAAAATCTGCTGTGCAGCAAATATTCATGACAATACGAAGTTTTACCCATTGCAATGTTGTCAGTTGTCTAGTGAGTGCATGTCTTGTAACTGTACGCCAAGTAAGGGTTGTAGCATGGCTGCGAGTGCACTCAGATATTTGTATGCACGATGCGATGGAAAGCTCCGAGTGGAAAGCACGAGTGCGCGCAGCGCACGAGTGCTTTGCGCGAGGGCTTTCCAAGCAGAGTTGCATACTAATATCTGAGTGTCAGTGCTAGCCATGCTACAACAGACTTGTCACATGGCCTTAACACCGGTGAAAAACAAAAAGGTTGGTAGCGGTAGGATTCGAACCCACGCACGTCTGACTGCCAGATCCGCAGTCAGGGCCGTAGACCACTCGGCTACGTACATCAGCTCAATCACACTGACCAAAACACACACAAACGCACACACAGCTCTCATCAAGCTGCACGTCACAATAGTACAGACTCATTCTAAAGAAGACTGCTGCGCTGTGGCGCAGCAGGAAAAGATCTCTATAACAAAACCCAGTTATAAATTTTATATTTTAATTAATAAGCAACAAAATTTTTCACGTTGTACAAATGTAAATACCAAACTTCAAAAAAAGTGGCGCCGTGTTAACCTAGACTGAATGCTACACATAATAAGCTTGGAACCAAACGTTATAAAAGCTCTGGGCGGGTAAATGAAATTATTGTTAGCGAAAGGTCAGTGGCATTAACTGCCACTAATCCATTAAATTCCAGATACTTGAATTAGATGTGTTGGTGATTATGATAAACAAAAATCCTTGGAAGGTATAAAATCCTAAGCAGGTATAAAATCGGCTTTGGTTGCAATCTGTGGACAGCTGTATTTAGAAAAATGTTTTGTTGAAACAGATTGATGCGTATACCTGCGTTTATTTGTTTAATCTTAAGGTATAGAACACGGAAAGTGAGGTTTTACTCGGTTTTAGGGGCTTAGAGCCTTTTCCTGAATAAATACTAACTGGATCAGATTAACTAGATTAACTCCATAACTCAATACAGAATTCGTCAAAGTTCGCAAGCAAATACAGATGATACCGCTTGGTCGTCCTAAAAAGCTTTATAAATCTTCATTAATCTTATGTTGAGTCACTGAAGCTAAACTAATTATTCTAATCCAGTTCAAATTGATTTATGAAAAGGCCCATAATTAGTTATGACTAGAAATTATTTAGATATAAGATAAGATTAGAAGGATGTTCTGTTTATGTAAGCGGCAAATTCTAACATAGGACTTATTTGACTGGCGTACCCATTTATTTTTTAGCTGGTCTATACATTCTATCTTAGGATTTGCAATAAATCTTTTGAAAAGATGCTTTAACTAGAGATTTAAGAGCAAAACCAATTTTGGTTAACTTCAATTAAATGTCTTTTATAGCATCATATTTTTAATGAACTTTTTTCGATAAAAACTATTTTCTCATTCTAAAAAATAGCCAAAACTTATTCTACAGAAATGCTAAGGTTGCACTTAGGGCAAAACGTCATGTGTGCAACTAAGTCAATTTAATAATATGTGTAGAAACCATCGACCAATCACCGCTGGTTCCCAGTTGCAAAAATTGGAAGTATTGTCAGTAGCTTGTAGGCAGCATTAGGACATCAGTATAGTATAGATTTATTGTAACGATAAAAGTTGCACTGTATCAAATCACACGTTTAACTCTTAAGTTTCTTGCTAATATTTTGAACATTCGTGCATAGCTCGACACTCCCAAGACGAAGGTTCAGTAGTTTATTTATTGCATCCACTGCGGCCATTCGAACCGGTCTTTGACTTCTTTTGAAGCTTCTTTTGAACATTTGGAGCTTTTGAACACTTGAAGGAGCATCTTTTGAACATGGCATATTGTCCGTAAATGCAGAATGTTCCAATGGGTGCAATAACTTTATTGGCCGTTGTAGTAGACGTCCAGTAGCCAAGCGAACCAAAGCCGCTCGAACTAGTCCATCTTTTCCCGATACCACCCTCTCGATTTTCCCCAATTTCCACCGTCCCCTTGGTAAACTGTCCCCAAGAATTTCTGACTTCGTTGACACGATTCTGGATGAATACTGGTATAAGTTTTTTGTTTTTTAGCCAGTATAATACGCATTTCGAATCTGACCACAAAAATTTTTGCACACTCTCCAGTTTGGTTTCTTTGGCCACAAAATCTAACGCTCTTGTGTCTATAACCGCAGCCATAAGCTCCAATCTTGGAATCGTTATTTTCTTCAGCGGTGCCAATCTGGCTTTGGCAAATAGTAACTTTTACATTGTCGTCAGTTGCGACTCGCAAATTTATACACGAAGCGTATGCCGACGCCGAGGCATCGCAAAAGCAGTGCAATTCGATCACAGCAGCGCTTCCAGACCCTTTTTGGAGGGAGTAACCAATAAATCTTGGAATCGAAACCTTAGGGATTTCCTCAAGATTTGGCAAGAGCTCCTTCCATTCTTGAACAGCTTCAGCAGGTAACTCTTCATCCCAAGTAAACTTCTTTTCCCATAGTCTTTGAACTAGCAACTTGGCTCTTATGGTCACAGGGCTGAAATAACCAAGTAGATCAAAAATGGTTGAAATGGCACGTAAAATTCCTCGTTTTGTCATGGCAGTTGCGGTTTCACTTGGAGCTGGTACAGAGCAGACATCGTCAGTCAAATTCATGACAGACCTAGCACTTTTACAGTATCTCGTTTGGCCCTGTCGTTTTCTAGAATTTTCTCCATTAGTTTTGTCGAATTTGACAACCATTCTCGCAAATTCATTGGCGCTGAACTAAACAAACGTTTCGCTTCAGTGTCAAAACAGACAAGCTTCTTCTACACTGTGTTTGAAGCTGAACACATTATCCACATAAATGTTTTCCAATATTTCTGTTGAAACTGAACCACCGTCGGAATTCAGGTGATGGGTGATTGTCGCGCCAAGCAGAAACCGGTTAAAAATTACTCCGAACAGCACTCGACAAAACCGAAGAATTTTTATATTGTTGTCAGTTTTCATTTGGTTGCAGTCTTTTAGCCACAAAAACCGAGTCACATCGCGCTCCGGAATCTGCAGATCAACCTGTAAGAACGGTTTCTCGATGTCACTCATTAGTACAATTGGACTTAGGCGGAATCGTAGTAAAAGACTACAAAAATCCTTCAGTGCTATCGTAATGTGCTTTATTCTTTAGTGGCACTTCATTAGTTGTCTGCTTCATCGATCTGTTCGTTGACTCGCACAGTTCCATGGCAACTATTTCTTCTTTTAACAGCTGACGCCGCGTAGACAATTCCCACTGCCGGCAGCCGTTTTTCTTGGTCACATCCACTCGAATTTTTCCGGGAATTTTCGATAGAATTAGTGGGACAAAGACGATGCCAAATCAATCTTCAGTCACACCCATCGCTTCCAAACCAAGAATATGTCTTTCACGCTCGTCGAAAGTTACGCGTAGCTTCGATGTTTCTTTTGAACAAGCAGACAAACGAAACAAGCTGT
Source organism: Trissonchulus sp. WLG1_4 (assembly GCA_030248245.1). Taxonomy (NCBI): domain Eukaryota; kingdom Metazoa; phylum Nematoda; class Enoplea; order Enoplida; family Ironidae; genus Trissonchulus; species Trissonchulus sp. WLG1_4. The sequence continues at coordinate 41,122 of JASANF010009916.1, forward strand.
CAAAATGGGCAGCCAAAATGTCAAATAACAGTTTGCGCATTTCCAAACCGCTCTGTAATAATTTTGACAGCGGTGCTATACTTGGCGTTCGTTATAGCTATGCCTTGAATAGCTCTATCCGCGTCACAAACCAGCAAACTTTTTCAGTAGTTGAATTTTTCAACTAAACTTAGCACTTCATTTGCATGAATGGCAGACTCATAGGAGTCCCGGAATTCCCTCCATTTTAGAGGGTGCCATCATATTTTGGTATGGTCAGTTTTGGTAGTTTAGCAGAACATCTGTCCCCTCCGAGACGAGAGTTCACAGCGCCACAACACTGGCTCTGTCCACTTGACCGCTAACTACATCAAACAGACTTTCCTCTTTTTGTTTTTCATATAGGGTAAACTCGGCCAATAAGGAACACTAAACCTGCCAACTTAGCAGTTAGTTATCTTTGCGTTAGCATAGCGGCTTGTATCATCAACCGACAGGGGTGATAATTAGCTCATTTTGTAGCCAAACGTTCTCTCTTTCTAGCCATATTACACACATAATTAAAAAATTTATTATCAACATACATTTTTGCTTTAAACCAAAGTAACCTGAATGTTCAAAAAAAACGGATAATAAGGAACAGACCTCGGGTTTGTAAGGAACACTTGTAGTAAATAAGGAACACTTGTTTTTGACTGAAATAAGGAACAGATACCGTATTGAATTATTACTAAAATTTCGAATTTTGATTATCAGCATCAAATGATAACCTATTTTACCCTATTTTGTAAAAAATGTTCATGTAAAATAGCTATTTTCCCTTTTTCAGTCTAAATACTATTAAGAAATTAACTTTTTTAACATATGTTGTGAAACTCACAATGAAGACTGACAACTACGTATTTCTCTACCAAACAAATAAAAAATACAATACCTCAAAATATTAATACAGTACTGACACTGAAAATTGGCAACTGCCTTAGGACTCAATTCTTTTACCGGATTAAACTTTCGTCCGAAATGCAGAAAGTTATAACGGACCAAACGAGTTAGATTAAGTCAACTGCTGAGTTTTAGTCAAACTTCAACATGCACGCTGAGCGTGTATAGTTAAGTCTGTTTTGTCTGAGCAAAGATCAGATACTTAAATCCAAGTAGTCTCACAAATACAGTTGATAGTCTCAGTAGATACTCACAAATAAACGAAGATTTGTATAATCTAAATTTTAATTGGGGTCTTACTTCCGCCTGCTACACTTTCTAAAGCCAGGCTCATAGTTTCAGCGGTCCATGCCGCTGGCCGTTTTTTCTTTGAACGCGCTTGCGGCGCATTAGCATCGTCTAGGTGCTGCTCCGCATTATTTTCATGATCAGCGTCAGAATGCTCTGGACTTGTGGAAGAATCTGACCATCGCGTTGCATTGTCATGTGGAGTCAGAACGGGTTTTGCCGCTGGCAGAGGATGAGGTTTGATTGTACGCTGAAACAAAACGAGCAGTTTTTTTGGTCTGTCATAAGAAATAATTTTCAAATCAAAAACTAAATAACTAGAGCATTTCATAATAACAACATTCTAATCATGACTGTCATTCTATACGATAACTTTGTTTCACAGTAGGAGCCGTAAATCGAAGCAATTTCGCAAAATGATTGTTTCATGCTATTTTAGCAAGCATTTATCTAATAGTATTTCATTTATAATTTCCTAAATAATTATTCGTACTATAAATTATTGACTGAAAATTAATTGTAAGTTGTCAAAAGTTACCCCTGCAAAACTGTCGAAAACGTTACTACCACCTTAACGAAGATAGTGGTAGCCCAAAGCATGCCGCACGAACATTTTAATTACAACCGTAATGACAAGAATCGAGGCATTAGCTAATCAGGTGTCAATTTGCCATTGATACAGACTAAATTACCGACATTGATTGAGTTACATGTGCACTTATATTTTGTACTCGCCGCTTTTGCACTTTACGACTAGCAGCTTGAGCCTTTGGACTGTTCAATGGCCTCTTTGCCCGCGTTTTTGGACGATTCACGGGCGCAACCTGCTTCACACGGGCCATCTGACACTGACCACACAAATACAGCAACAGCAAACTGAAATAAAGCTAGCAGCAACAAATACAATAACAGCAAACTAAAATAAAGCTAACAGCATGACACAGGAAAACCAGTAAAATAGCCAATCTTACAATGGACGCAAACTGGCTGTTCCTTATTTCCCCTGGAAATAACTGTTCCTTATTTACACTACACTGTTCCTTATTATCCACGACCTGTTCCTTAATACCCTGTCATAACAGGAAAAGCAAGTGTCCACTTCAACTTCTAAAACTGAATAAAAAACTTAATATTTCTAAACAAAACTCGATGCTGAACGATAGAGGAGAAAATTTTCTATATTTTGATACCTAAACCATAGCACAATACTAAATATTTTGTCTGGTACAGACTTTGAAAAAAACGTTTGTGCGTGTAACGGCTGTAAGGCGAAAAAGTTTCAGGCTGACCACACTGACGTTTTGCAGTCAAAAAACTGAATGTCTGCGTATATATGAACACATGATTGGTTATTTTAAAGAGCGAATCGTAGGCTTTCACGTGATACCAAATTCTTCCAGTAAAAGTAAACACGTGACGAGACCTGTCCAGTTTGAAAAAAATTTGTTCCTTAATACCCCTAGCTTCCAAAGTGTGTCACTTTCACCTTGAAGTTCAGTTCCACTGCCAATGGACTTACACCCGCAGATTCACCAAACTGGAACCCACGATCCCTTGTCCAATCCAGATATCAGGTTTCGGCACCATGCAGAAACCATCGACCAATCACCGTTGTTTCCCAATTGCAAAGATTGGAACTATTGTCAGTAGCTTGTAGGCAGCATTAGGACATCAGCATAGTATATAGATTATTGTAACGATAAAAGTTGCACTGTATCAAATCACACGTTTAACTCTCAAGTTTCTTGCTAATATCTTTGAACATTCGTGCACAGCTTGACAATATGCAGCAAATATCTTAGAATTGCTATTCAATTCAAATTTTCAATTTTTAGTTGTTTTCCTTCGAAATCGCTCAGCAAAACTTAGCTAGTTTTTTATATGTTTATAATCGACACGTGTCAAGCAAAAAACCAAGTTAATTTACCCACGCTACTTTCTTCAAGAAATAATGGTTAACATTTTCCTGACAAAAGTTACCTGTTTAGCTAAGTCAATTACAGTGATTACACTGAGCGCCACCAAAACTGTTCATGCTTAACAAGTAGCTCTAGAAAGGGCAAGGTTTCTTCCCATGTGTCTACCCTAAGTATCAGCCTACACTGCGTATCCTAATCTACCGCCTAGCTTATTTCTAACTAATATAACCCTTCCATGCCCAAAGGATCATGGGAGATACCCCACGATGAACTATCATATCTGGGGCTATGCAACTTGACTAGTCTATTCTAGTGACAAGATCTTTTAGCTGTTTTTATTGGGAATTGTAGGTCATCACATTTGGCCGCCAATTTGTAGTCCTACTGCCACACAGCGAAGCCTATTCTCATTTAAGGGGGTAGTGTCGCGAAAGCAGTCGATTTTGCGCGACTATAAAACTTTTTCAGTGAAAGATAGGTCATTGTTCTTTATATATTCTAAAAATATGTTTCAAGGCAAATAATTTTGCTAAGTTTCAGCAAAATTGATGCAGCATACAGTTAGCAGTGAAGTCGCAAAGTCGGAAAAATGACGTTTTGAAAACCTATTCACATTCGTTAATTTCATCACATTTATAAAACTTTTCGTTTAGATTGTTTTCATAGACTAAAAGCACATATGTTCTAGTTTATGCACACAAAATTTAGTGCAAATTGCTTGAGTGGTTGCGGAGTAATTAATACCTGTTTGAACTGTGAAACTGTGCGTAAACTGTGAGGTACTCACAGCAATAATGATAAATTGTAAAAAATCTAGAAGCTTATTTTGAAATCTAAAGAAAAACGAACCTTTATTTTTTATTTTTCTTATTTGTGACAAAAAATTGTGCGTCAAAACATTACATGTACTTCACAAGCTGGCCAATCTGATATCTGCCTCGATTTTTTGAACTTTTATGTCTCTATTGTGTGATGTCTGGCTCACAAATGGTGACTGGTTCAAAATATTGGTAGATATTGGTAGTCTGGTGTCTGGCAATATTTATTTGATACCATATGGCACTTCACTAGTTTCTCAGTGAACGTACAATTTCAAAGCAAAAAGCTCTCGTTTTGCAACCTATGAGCAAAACTGCTTTGGCGACACTACCACCTTAAGCAATGTGCAAATTTGACTTTTTTTCATCGCAAAAGTAGTATTTTCTTTAGGGCCACATTATGAAATTTAAATGCAACTCCGGCAGTCTGCTTTATGTGCATCAGATACAGCGGATAATGTAGTTTATTTCTAGCATTCAACTACGGCAGGCGCACAGTTGCTGTGTTCATACTCTAGAGGGAGGTACATATTATGCCTGAACGATGGCGCAAATTTTTAAAAATTCTCAACTTTGAGCCATTATAACGCAAAAACGGTGCGTCCTAGACCCTTAATCGACTATTATGTTTTGTTTACCATTTATTTCTCTATCGAATGGTGGTTTCGCGATCTCTCTACGACGCACGTAGCTCGAGCAATGTCCAAAAAACTAGAAGGTGTCAGAATGAGGCTGTCTAGCCAGTGATACTCCGGGCATTAAAGGGTTAACTACGTACAAAAACGACGCTGCAGGATGTTGGTCGGTTAGCTCAGTTGGTAGGGCGTCCGATCCGCAAACGGAAGGTTGGTGGTTCGACTCCGCTCTGGAAGCGCCTTTTTGTATAATTTCGACCTGACATTTCGGTCTTATAGCAGAATACAGTCGATTAAGGAAAGCTGCACAGAATTACGCGACAAATACACTGTAAATCTAGGTGACACACGCACATACACACACAAGCTGATGTTAAACACGCAGACAGACGCAATTTTTGCACAGTTTAGTGTTATAACGCCAGAATCAAAATTAAAGACCTGTTGTGCTGTGGCACAACAGGAAAAATGTGGGCGATGCAGCAAGCAGTGTATTACACTACTACTGTGGATGAAAATAATAGTTGCATCTTTTAATAGCTTAGTTAATAATAATAGCTTCTGTAGAAGGAACAAACGCAAACATTATACTCATATAGCGGTTCCGAAACAATAAATAGCCGAAAGTCAAGGAAAATGGTTTTGAGTCCATATTTTCAGCTTATTATCACCGGGCGGCATCGCGATCGCACGTACGTAGACTTGCGATAGTTCCTTTACATACATGTTTTAGCCTCCACTCTAAACACTATCACGACATCATTCTATAATTGCTTAGAAATATAAACACTACTGATCACGTACCCTTGAAACATGAAGCACATACACGTCAATTTTTGTGGCCTATATGCGCGCATCTGTAGATGACGACATTTTCTAAAAACGCTCTCTGTAAGCATATAATATAATGCTGGTAACATTATATACATACGTGTTATTTTAGTCTCCCCTTATCAGCGTAGACAAACTGTTTAAGCACTGTGTGTTGTTTTACTTCCTGTACCGACCAGAAATTTTGCTTTGCTACCTACTCCGGAGTCAAAACGGAGTCGGAATCCTAGTGCACTAGTGCAGTTCTTTATTTTTAAATAGCTATAGTTTTTGTTCCTTATAGAGAATAAACTACATACAATTGTTTTAATCCATCCATAGTTGTCGCAGTGTGAAACACTGCGCACGCTGCGTTGTCTATATGTTTTGCGTTTAAATTCAGCTGACTGCCGGACGTGGATCGTGATATCAATGTATACCGCGAAGATTGTAATTTGTATTCCTATATGTAAATATATAAACTGATCAGAAATTTATGTATGTATACTTATGCATATGACATTGTCGCCTGCTTTAGCTATTCGTACAACTGTGGTTTGTTAACGTAAGCTGACAGCGTTTATTTAGTAGGTAATTTAACATAACAAACAAGTTGCCCCTAAAAGTTGCGAGGTTCCTCTCCGGAGATGAGGAAATTTGATAATTATGTGAAGGTTATATTTTCGTGTATGTATCACCAACTGAATAACCCAATACCGGTGACCTATATGCAAAAATTTTACTGATTTAGCAAGTTTAAATCAGGTTAAAATATCAAGGATGGTTCAATAATCCAGGTTCGGCGACATCCTTCTGACCTTGGAAATTTTTCAAAGTAGTAGCCAAGTGGCGTCCTCGTTTGCTTATTTATTCGCAAAGTGAGTCTTGTTGCCCGGACCGTTAGCTTTCGGCGCAAGCCCGGGACCGAGGACTAATGAGGCAAGACCGGCCCGCGAACTGGCCCTTGCCGGTCCACGGCCGCGATCTGCGAAGCCTGCATTCAACTGCAGAATCCAAGCCTGCATTCTCTAGTCTACACCTTTATCTCAGCGTTTCAGCTCAGAAGCGATAATCTGAAATGTTTTAGCATCACTTATATACTGCTGCTGAAACATTCCAGTGCCGACTTCTTATAAATTGCACTGTGTAATGTTATAGTACATGCAAGGCTACACAGTGCAATATGCAAATTAGATGCAAGATTACACGTGGATCGAATAATAAATAAACGAACAGGAGGGGCCTGCAGAAACAAAATTGAATCCAACTTTAGCATTGTTTTGAAAATTGCTGATATTGAACTTGTATTATTTTCATTTAAAATTCAATCCATCAGGCATTGTCTTAAAGTATCCATTATTAAAAATTAAATTTAGTGTTAAATTACTTAAGAGAGACCGTCTTGCCCCCTTTTTCAGGAAAAAAAAGATAAAGTTAACGTAGGCTAGGATTACATATAAATCATAGGCAGTACGTTTCATATCGTACAAATTTTCTGTTATAGTGTTGAATAGAAAGAGGATGCCCCAATTTGGAAAGAATGAAAGAAATGGAGGCGCCGGGAATCGAACCCGGGCCGCCTGCTTCGAAGTCGAGCATGCTAACCACTACACCACAGCCCCCGAGTCTCATAGGCCCTAATTCTCATTTATAACAGGGTCCCCCCTTCGAACATCGTTGCGACCCTGCAACGATACTCGGTCGATACTCATGCTCCCGGGGCGAACCCGATGCCTCAAGGGCGGAGCACATTCACACGTAGGCCTCCAAGCCTACTTCAGTCACACCACGCTCAGGGTTTCCTGGCTCACCCGCAACCACAGGGTTTTTCGATCGACCCAGAACGATTCCCAACCAATACCGAGGGTTTTCTCCGGCTCACCCATAACCGAAACCGAGGGTTTTCTCCGGTTCACCCCTAACCGAAACCGAGGGTTTTTCGGATTACCCTTAACCGAGGGACCACACAAGAAAGCGACTATGTACACATTCACACTGCACACAGCACGAGTACCGTAAGGGTTGAAGTGCCAACCTCAACCCAGGGCATGGGGCTCCTAACCCACCTCCGAAGACGGTTCGGGGATAGGGCTGTCCTGAGGACCCGGCCCTATCCTCTCCGTCCTGTCACGGTCGCCACTATGTTGAAAGAAAGAGGATGCCCCAATTTGGAAAGAATGAAAGAAATGGAGGCGCCGGGCATCGAACCCGGGCCGCCTGCTTCGAAGTCGAGCATGCTAACCACTACACCACAGCCCCCGAGTCTCATAGGCCCTAATTCTCATTTATAACAATAGGAGCAAAATCCTATAACAAATGTTCCTACTCTAGTAGGAACAACAAGCACGTTTTGCGAGTAGATTACATTAATTTTAGATAGAGCTCTTTGCGACTTGCTTACAGTGCTGAGGATATTCTTCGAATATAGAACGCGGCACCAAAATATTTCAAAGCCAACATCTATAGCTAAACATTATAACTCTTAAGCACATTGCTTTACCAGACTTAAGGGGACTGGACTTATTCTAGTCCGAGGTTTAGGAATGGCAAATCTGTTTAAAAGCACTAAACTACTGAAAATAAGTCAGCGGCTTAATTTTGGTCTGACTCCATTCCAAAACCACCACTGGACTCAACATGCACGCTTAACATTAGTTTAGACCGTTTAGTAAATTAGTAAAATCTTTTAGTCCGTAAAATCCGTTTAGTCCGGAGGTTTCGGAATACAATTTATAAGCTTAAATATTTAACCGCTTAGTCAGAATAAATTTAACCTATTATATAATTTGGTGAAGGAATCTGTCCTCAGTCATAGCTACTAGCCAGCAAATGCTAGCGCTAACTTTCACAAGTGTTGCCATTTTTCAAGGGCTGTAAGAGGGTGAACGCTTGATGGTAAAGGCATAAAAGTTTTAGAAAATGAGGTGCCTGGTTGGTCGAAGAAAAGAAACCTAATTGCGGGTTAACTTATCAGTTTATAACTGACTGCGACTGAACTAGGGCAAAAAAGTTAAACTTTAACTTTAACTTAAACTAAAAAAGTTAGGGGTGAAACTCTAACTTTAACTTTAACTTAAATAAAAATACCCCTACTTTAACTTTAAATAAAAGTTATTTTAAAAAAGTTATATAAAAGTCAGTGATTTTGGACTTACTTTAACTTTAACTTAAATTACCCCCTGAGCCTTACTTTAACTTTAACTTAAATGAAATTGGCTTAACTTTTTTGCCCTAGACTGAACTAAATGACAATCTAAATTTCGAAGGGAAATTTAGATTTAATTTAATTAATTTGCAAAAAGCTAACGCTTGTGTTAACTAAAACATTGTTGCGAAATTGTTTTTGTGTGCAAACATTACGATCACAGATGTCTAGAAACATTTCAGTACGTGTGTTCACGCGACTTCAATGATGAGAAACCTCCCCTTCACTTGGAGATGTATAAACTATATACTTCTGCCACTATAAAAAGCCAATATTTGATTAATTGGAGTAGTAAATAGTTAGACTTGTGCATTGGATTGAACGCTAGAAAAGATTGTGAAATTATACAACACGCTAAATTTTGAAATTTTTGGGTACAGAAAATAAAATTTTTTACCGATCCGGGCGGACACGGAATTTTATTGTCGATCCAACCAACATCACTAGTTGGAAACGCCATCTAAAGTCTGACATCTCTTGGCTCCAACACATTGATATGTATTCTACGAAACATTGTCCAATCAGGTTTCATTGCACCAGTGTTCAATGAGATTACTTGCTTGTGGACGTACACGTTATGTATGGTCTGACACACGCTCGCACAAACTGTCTTGCAAATCAACTATCAACAGTCTTATATCGCTCAGTACGTAATATATAGCTAGCTACGTGCATAGACTCATACACACGCCCACACAAACAGTGCTTTTTCATGACCTGCCTCTTGTTTTACAGTAGAACTGCATGCAATCATAGAAGACGATTGCAATATAGTATATACGCGGCGGCTGAGGCCGCCGCGTAAAAACACATGTGCCACACTGACAATTGCACCACGAATAACTCACAACAACTGACACACAGGAACGGAACATAAACATGCAACATGCAACATAAACTGAAATATTTCCGTTCAAATCACAAAGCTAAGTATATCTTGAAGGACAAACTTCTCCATCAAAGGAAAGCTTTGTATAAAAGACACAGTTCTGTTAGAAAATGAAAGCTTTCGTAATGAAATTGCCATACTTTTTAAAGAATGTATATTTTTTCGTTCGAAAAACACAAAAAACGCGTTGAAAGCACAAAGTTGCGTGCGGTGAATAAAAAGTTAGGTGTAAGCAAGATAAGCTTTTCTTTGTGGAAGCGTACCGTTGACGCAGCCAAGAACTAGATAATATGAACAGCTATCGCTGTGGAAACTGGAAGGCAATTATAGGAACTTTAGTTTCTAAATGCCTGTAAACTTTCCAGTTTTTTTTGCAGTGGTTGACTTTGTGTAAACTGTGGAATAAATTGTTTCACATTGAACGTTAAAAAACATTTTAAACTATGAAAGAAATGTTTCATACACTGCTTCTATTCGCGAATTTTATTATTATGTATTTTAGATTATGATCGCCACAAGAACTTTTCAACCGGCATGATTTATTTTCAGTAATCAATGACACATTATGTTGATTTCACTTTTGAAGATATCTGAAAATGCTCACTAAATTGTCATGTAAAATCCGGGGGTGGACGGTGGCTGCAACAAGCTTAGCGAAAAATCACTGGAATGCGAAAAGTGCACAGCGCCGCTGTTTATCCAAGAATGCTAAGTCAGACAAGACTTCCTTAGTTATTTTCGACAAGGATGGAACCCTTATATCCTTGCATGCCATGTGGGGACCTTTTATGGTAGCCTGCGCAGAGAGGTATGCAAGTAATATATTGTCTAGAATAATAGCAATATCAAGATTTAGAAGTATTTGATCAAGAAAATTTTTAGACTTCTCCTCTCCACTATTGTACATAGACATCAGCCATGTAGATAAATATGTTAAATCCCACATTAGTTTACATTCTAATTCATCATATAAATTTCCTACGAATCAACTGATTTTGCACTATGCATTGTTACAACTACTGTAAGACTTGTAGAGTAGAGCAGGCTCCACAAATAATTTTTAGAAAGTAGAAATATGCGTTTCTTATTATCTGAATTCATCTGCTAGTTGTGCCCTCAATCCATATTCGCAGTTCTGTGTTCTTATCGCGCATTTCTTACGTATGTCTGCTTAGTGCTCAGCAGGAAACGGGCCTTACTACCTTACTATTTTATGCTGCAGGTTAGCTACAGCCAGCGGTCTCAGGTCGCGAGAAATATGGCGAGACGTTTACTACCTGCTGGGCTACAGTCCAGAGACACAGACAGTAAAGCCGGGTTTGATGGCTGAGGCGACGATGCCGGAGTGCCGAGGCAAATTGGTAGAGCTATTGCTTTGGCATGGCATGCATACTACTTCTGCTCTTGATGTAAGTGCTGCCAGAACGTGACATTGAGGACTTGAGGTGTGTTCGAGATAGTCTATAATGAGTACACAGTTGAGGCTGAGTCGGTAAAGTATACGATACGCATCTGACTAATCAATTTACGCACAGTTTACTTTAAGTGTTTTTTAAAAACCATAACACACTAACATACTTTATAATACCTATTAAGACAAACACTTGATGGAAAGAGTTTGACACTATTCTCATCACACACTAAACCATTCCTATAGATGCTTTAAACATTACACAGTATATATTACGTAGCAGCCTGAATCGATGCATAAACGTCGGCTAAAAAATTAAATACTTGTTTTCATATTCCAGGTAGTCCAAGCTGCATGGCATGAAATTGATTCCACCGATCCTAATGTCGTCAAATCTTTGACTGATCTGTCGTCCCTCTTTAACGAGTTGCGATCTCACGGCATCAAAATTGCAATCTGTACGGGCGATATGCGAGTGAACACGACTGCCGTCATGAAACAATTGGGAGTTTACGATCTTATCGATATGCTGGTGTGTGGTGACGATGAAAATACAGAACCTAAACCCAGTCCTTATAACGCCTTAAAAATATGCGAACGGTTGGGAGTGGATCCATCTGAGACTTTTGTGGTTGGAGACTCAACCGCCGATATGGGCATGGGACGATCAGCCAAACTAAAAGGATCAATTGCTGTGCTTTCAGGCGTTGGGAGTAAAGAAAAGTTGCAACCGTTAGCCGACTATATGATACCAGATATTAACCATTTAAGGCCAATAATTTTCGGACAAAATGATTTATCTGGCCAAAAGTCTGATTTTTTGAGGGGCCCTCAGACAGCGTCGAAGCTTCAACAACGAGGCTTGGCCACAATGGCGGCTGACCACAGGCCACGTTATATAATTGTAGGGGCTGGCTCTGCAGGCTGTGTTTTAGCCAATCGGCTCACAGAAGACTCTGACTCCAGCGTTCTGCTTCTAGAGGCCGGGCCTAGAGATATGTGGTACAACTGGAAAATTCATATGCCAGCGGCCCTCATGTATAATCTGTGCGATGATAAATTTAACTGGTTCTACAATACAGAGCCTCAGCGGCACATGAATAACAGGGTCATGTATTGGCCTAGGGGTCGGGTATGGGGGGGTTCCTCAGCCCTTAACGCCATGGTTTATATTCGAGGGCACCCTATGGACTATGACCGTTGGGGAACCGAAGGGGCCGAGGACTGGTCCTATGCAAACTGCCTACCGTATTTTAAAAAAGCCCAAACTCATGAACTAGGAGGGGACGACTATAGAGGCTCCACCGGCCCCCTCTATGTCAGTAGAGGTGCCTGTCAGAACCCTTTATTTCAAGCTTTTATGGAAGCGGGAATACAGGCCGGGTTCGGCTATACTCATGACATGAACGGGTATCGACAGGAAGGGGTGGGGCCGATGGACATGACCGTACGCCGAGGAAAAAGATGGAGTGCGGCCCAGGCCTATCTGTGGCCGAGTTTGCACAGAAAAAATTTGTTCACCGAAAATCGGGTTCTTGTCCGACAAATTCTAGTTGAGAATGGGCGAGCTATTGGGGTGGAATATGAAAACAAGGGGGGACAGCGGCAAAATGTATATACTGACGGTGAAGTAATCTTGTGTGGGGGATCGATAAACAGTCCACAACTGCTACTTTTATCAGGGATAGGACCAGCAGACGATCTACAAAAACTAAACATTCCTGTAGTTCATAATTTGCCCGGTGTTGGCGAAAATCTACAAGACCATCTGGAGGTCTATCTGCAGCAAGCTTGCACGAAACCAGTATCGCTTTATAGCAAAAGCAGTTGGAGATTTCCACATAAGATGATTCGTATTGGTCTGCAGTGGTTTCTTACCCGAACGGGAGAGGCGGCTACGGCTCCTTTTGAAGCAGGTGGGTTCATACGTTGTAATGATACGGTAGCCCACCCTAATATACAGTACCATTTTTTACCGGCCACTTTTCATGATCACGGCAGAGTGAGCGGAAACCAGCACTCGTACCAACTTCATATTCAGCCGATTAGGCCGACAAGCCGCGGAAAACTGAGCCTCAAATCGGCAAATCCGCGTGATCATCCCAAAATTCAGGCAAATTACTTGGCGACAGAAGTAGATAAACACGAATTTCGAGATGCCATGCGTATTTCCAGAGACATATTTGCTCAGAAAGCCTTCGATCCCTTCCGTGGTAATGAGCTAGCGCCGGGTAAGGAGTGCGAAACCGACAGAGATATTGATGCGTACGTTCGTACCAAAGCTGACTCAGCCTACCACCCGTCGTGCACCTGTAAAATGGGTCGATCCGATGATCCACACGCAGTTGTCGATGGAAAATCAATGCGCGTGTGGGGTCTAGATGGACTAAGAGTAGTCGACGCGTCAGTGATGCCGAGTATAATCAGTGGAAACTTGAATTCGCCAACAATCATGATCGCTGAACGGGCGGCGGATATTATTAGATGCGGCGAACCCCAACTCGAGCCTTTAAGTGTACCAATCTGGAAACCCAATGACCCGCTTCCTGAACAGCCAGCTAAACTCAGTGATTAATCATTAACTGATTATAAGTAATTCCTAAACTAAATAAAACTGGTTATTAGTTATTCATACAAGACTGTCAAACTAACATTCTATCATGTTTGTCGGCGTTTCTGAGAATGAAGCAGGTCATCTACTGACAACGTACCGATCAATTTTAGAGAGTTCAACGGTCTGCTCAGTTAAATTGTCGTTCAAATTTTGTTGAAACTTTTCAATTGACTTTATTAAAATAATTTTTACTTCAGTAGTCAGCACTGAAATGGTATCAGCGTTATACTGGCTTCATGCATGCGACCGCATTGATCTCTGATAAAGTCTAGAAATATACCCACAGCTGTATAACTATATATAAACTATAAACTATATATTAGTTAGCCAACCAATAAAATAATGGAGTACCTCAACAATCACAGCAAACTTCAAGACGGGACATAATCTAGCGGGTGTCTCGTGCAAACACGAGCCAAGTCAAACCTAAAATCACCATGTACGTGTTTTACCAAGAGTGCATGAGTATGACACTCTTCTGCACCCCAGCTTGGCCGTCACGGACATGCTGTGACCATTATCTCCCGAAAAAGGCCACAACTGTGGGGGGGGGGTGCCCCCCCCCACCCGAATGAAGGCATAGCCCTCAGCTGTGGGGGCACCTCCCCCAAGTTTGCGACCTATGGTCAGATTCGTGGGGGGTCCCGTGCCCCCCAACAGCTGAGGGCTATGCCTTCATTCGAGTGGGGGGGCACCCCCCCCCCACAGTTGTGGCCTTTTTCGGGAGATAATGGTCGCAGCATGTCCGCGCTGCTAGGCCACAAACGTGGCCAGTGTCACAATCTTGTGATTATGTACTCTTGGATTTACTAAGAACCGAGCGATTTTTTGCCAAATATTGCCAAATTTAGGTGGTAACATCGTATATATAAATTTAATAAATATGCCCATGTGTAAGAGATCATATTGTCGAAATTTAAATGTACTTTGAATTTAATTTTGCTTGAACTCGTATTCTCGTACCATACCAACAAAAACCTGGGGGGTCCCAAAACTCCACTTTACCCATCAAACTGCGATGCAAAACGATCAAAGTAGATCAATAACTAAATAAGCTCTCACATAAAAGAAGCACACTCAAATTATGACTTGCCGGGCAGCCTAACTAATGATCAAATCAAACTCGTAATCCAAAATCATTTTATTCCAAGACGACAATGGTAAAAATCATAAAACCTTCACGAACACAATATACAAAAATAAAATTACTACGTCAGTTCTATAGAGTAAAGATACTATCTTGTCAGTTTGAATTCTATCATTTATCACTGTGTCTCCTGAAACAAACGCAAAAAATTACAAAATTGTAAATACCACCGCACGACTGCAATCTGCATTGAAAGGTACTTAGCAAGACTGGACCCAGCTTACTTTGTAAGCTCACAAAATGGTGTGTGTCTTCAACTATTGAATTTAAATCAAGTTCTAAACTTCTAAATACTAATGGATCGAAGAACAAGCACTTCTGCTGAGTAGTGGTTACATTGTGAGGCCTGAGCAGTGTTTTTTTTTCGTCAAAAATTTTGCGTCGTCTGACGCACATGCCCAAATTTTTTTGCGTCATTTTTAAAAAAAGTGCGCAGGGCGGTTATAATGTTATCTAAGCGCGTGTTTTAGGTGAAAATCACTTTATTATGGCACTGGCCGTCCTCAATTACGGCTTTGGGGTTTAAAAAATTTTTCTGAAAAAATCTTCATTTTTACCTTTAAGCAGTGGCGTACCTCGAAAAGAATTTCAGGGGGAATGGCTTTTTGATTTTTTGTAATAGGTTAAAATGCACTATTTTCAATATTGACATAAAAATATGAATCGAAAATGGAAGACCACGTTGCCAGAAGTTGCAGGGGTCTGGGGGCGGCAGCCCCCAGGAAAAAAATTGGGAATTTTTTTATTTTTAGGCCAAATTTGATCAATTGGAAACGTATCGGAAAATTTTTTCGACCAGGCAATAAAAGGAAAAGGGAGAACCCTTGTGTAAAAATTCACTTAGAAAAAATTCCGGGAGGGGGGCAATTCCGGCCATCTACCCTTCCCTGGGTACGCCATTGCCTTGCCCATTTAAAAGTGTGCGAAAGCTGAGCTTAACTTATAAATTATGGTTTCTGAGAGTCGGGGAGTTGGACTTTAAATAACTATGGACCTGGCCGTGGCGTCTCAGCATCTAGAATTTTGTGTTTTATTCGATAGGCTTCACAGTGCGGTATCGAATAGGGACTTAAATATCATGTCAATGTCGGTATTTTGCTGACCACGTCAATGTCGGTATGTTGTTGAGAAGCTAAGCAGTTTTGAATTTTAGCAGGCTGAAAAAGATTACAAGGATGCAGTTTTGCTTGAAAAAGTACAAAACGGGAACTGCAGTAGTTGCAGGGGTCTGGGGGCGGCAGCCCCCAGAAGCCAAGTATCTGGTGTTTTGGGACTTAACTCAGTTCCCCAGGAGACAACATCATTACGCCAAATTAGGTTGGCAGGTACTGAATTATTAAGACTGTAAACACGCAGCTAGCAGATATGTAATAGAATTCTCTCATTCCAAACTTTGATACTAGCGCGGCAATCATCTAAATACCTATTGGCATTAATTGATGCTTTTAAGAAACTTGCTGTAAGCTGTTGCTGGGTGTGGCATGCTTCGACACGATTTTTTCTAATAATCGTATATAATCGTATCGTATATAATCTTAATCATAACTAATTAGGTTGTTAACTGTCATTGAAACCAGTTGTAGCTGTATACAGATCAAGCTTGAAACGTTGACACATCAGAAATTTTACAAATTTGATGGTTTTGACGCAATTTTGGAAAATTTTTCAAATTTTTTCGCGACAAAAATGCTTTTTTCGGCACTTTTTGGCCAAATCAGCTATGACAGCTTTCAACCTCAGCCGAAAAAAAGTGCGTCACGGGACGCACATGGCCGAAAAAAAGTGCGAAATTTCAGAAAAAAAGTGCGGCGTTTCGCACTTTTTGACGCAAAAAAAACACTGGGCCTGAGTGTCAATATTCTAGATGAAATATTAAACGCGGCCATTATTTGCAGAAAAAATGATTTTTAAGTCCAAATTTTAGTATACATTTATTGCTTGCTGAGTTGCTCCGAAGCTTTAATGGAAACTAATAACAGCCTTTTAAAGTCGAAAAGTGCTAAAACATTCACAAAATTTCTGAATAAGTTGAAAAAAATAAGGCCTAACTGGGATTCGAACTCGGATAACTGGATTTTGAGTCGTGTGCTAACGACTACACCATAAGGCCACGACGCATGAATGATAATATCAACTAATGTACCGTCTCAAGCTGTAGCGATTGACAATTATAACAAAACTTATCCAACAAAGATATGACGGTTGTTACGCAAGGAGTTTGAATTTTGTAAACATCGCTGGTTAAAGGTTGGCAATATCTGTCTTACAGTGCATCTCATTAGTTTTATGAAAATATTCTAGTGTGGTACATATAAATCTAGTTTTATCAGTTGTGGGTTGGCGCAATTGGTTGGACGGGACGGAACATCCGATTGCGATGCGAACCGAAAACTCAACGGTTCGATCCCACTCCGGTGTCCATCACTTTTGTCTTTATTTGATCTAGAGATTTCTGACTCCAGAAAAAAGATAGGCTGTCAAAGCGAAAGCTACAGAGCTGTCGAGGTACCTGCCTTTCTAGTGTTAATCAACACTAGAAAATCGACCTACCCAAAATTACATTGAAGAAGGAGAATCTGAATATTGTATATACGCGGCCCCTGTGGGGGCCGCGTAAAAAACCTTGAAGCAGAAACTAAGGAAACAATATGGTTCTTACTTCTTCGAGCTTTTTGTCCGTACTTTTTCTTCACTTATTTCACTATCTTTGCTTGTGGTTCGTTTCTGAAAAAGCAGACATACGACATATTAAGTTAAAAGTTAAAGAATAAATTCGTTAAAAATTGCGTTTGAAATTAAATTTTCTGTGATTATGTATACGTAAACGTAACCAACCAATACTCCACAACCGGGAATGTGACGGTTCTAGAGTTCGCTATTGGGCGAGTCGGTAAATATTTAGAGATCGAGATGAGGTCACACTGGATTATTATGGTATTCAACTTTTCCAAAGTCATGGCAAACACCTCACGAGGTCAAATCCCTAGGACCGGACCCGAAGCAATAGATTGACCCGACTTCTACTGTAGCTGCTATAAAAACTCCTTAAACACAATGTTGTCACTTCGACATGATGGTTAATTTGTCTATTACACTTTTTCGATTTATTAAACTTGTGTTCAGAAGCATAAAGTATTTTGGCTAAAAAGACCGATTTAAATGCTAAGAACAGCTGGTTATAATTTCACCAATATAAACGAGTAAACTCAGCGTTCGAAGCGGCTCAGTCAACACTAATCCGTGAGTCCCAGTCTCTGTTCAACCTTTAGTCCAGTAGTTCATATACAACAGTTTGACAATATGATCAAAAGTAAGAAATTTTATGTAAAAAATACTAGGACCCACGCCCAAAGTTTTCAAACTCAACCCGCAAACTCCAGGGTCAAAAAATTTCACCGAAAACCAACTCTAGCGAACTCTAGCCAGCACTACTTAATGTCGGTAGTAAACACACAGAATCGTAGACGCCGCGGCTGTGTCTTAGCAATATGTACGTACTACGTACACTAGTTTTAGCGTGTGTTATATCTACAGAGCTGCACAGGCTATGACGGGCTTATTTGGATAATCTATGCTTTGGACAATCCGACTGCTTTCACTGGTTAATCCAGACTTTTAGGCATGTTCCTGCCAGATTAAAAACATAGACATAATCAATCAAACCAAATCAGTTGAAACATTTTAACTCCCAAGTCCCAATCGAGCTGCAAACTTACAGTGGATTTCTTCTTGAGAGGCGGCGAATCCACACTGGTTCGATGGGACTCTTCCTCCACCTCGTGATGCCGCCGCCGTGAAGATGGTCGCTCAGCGGACACACGCACAGCCTTAAATGGGCGAAATCGAAGGAACTGATACATAATGATCAATCGCTGTGATTCAATAATTGAAACCTACTTTCCAGTGATATTGAAAATAATTCGCTAAAAATTGACAATGGAATTGAAATTGAAAAAAATAATCACAAAATTGATAATGGCATTGATGGAAAATATTCCACAATAATTGAAATAACCGCAGTTCTGCTTCAATTGCATAACGCAGTAGTAACTGTATACTTTTATTATGCCAAAATTTACAACTACTATGCAGATTAAAATTACATTCAAAGCAATAACTTTAACGACTACGATTAACACCAGTAATTATTGGGAAATCTTGTATTGAATATAGTACTGAGCCTGAATATTAACCGCCTCAGATTGATTTCAACATACTATGATACACGCTTATGTTACACACTCTTTGTACATCTCAGTCACTGACGCACGCTAGCCATACAATACCAACCTGGCTGGAATAAACAGGGGACTCTGAGGTAGCGTGATCACGGCGTTGCGCCGAAGCAGATCTCTCCCGTGAGGCGTGCCGACTGCCGCTGCGATGTCGGTCACCCTTGTGCTTCCGTGGACTCTAAAATGACTACCCGTGTTCAGTGTTCAGAGTAGTTTACCACTGGCCACACAAAATGTAGTTACCTTGCAAACAAGTACTGACACCCTACCTCATTACATCTATGCCAGTGGTCTAAATACTCTTCATCACATAACCACAACCGATTACTTAACCAGCGCAAGAAATAAAACCCCCATAAATTAAGTCTATCCATATCGACGTTTCGAATAGTACCTGACATTAAGATCACTTTGAGTTAGTGATTAGGCTATTTTAATGCACCTATAACGTATTTAACCATAAAGCGGACCAAACTCAAAACATCAATTATTAATAATATTCATGACATTGTGAAGCCAAATTCTCGTTCTTTATACTGCATGACAATGGTCAGAGTTATCCAAAACAAAATCCCTACGTATAACTTGATGTCACAAATTGAAAAGTAAGTTAACGTTATAAACTGAAGAGGTAACTTAAAAAGATACAAGTTACAGTTACAGTTACAAGAGAAGTTACAATGACACGTTCAATATTAATCCATTCATTCAACACAACATATCGCACACCACACAACCTAAATACAATTAGAAAAAATACAATTCAATAAACAGAAGGAAAAACAAACTTTACTGTAACTTAACGATTCATAATTCTCAAACAAGAACACGTTTCCTATTATTTTTAAAGCGTTATCCTCTAAACAAAGTGAATACTGAAATGCCAAAATTCGAAGACTTTAGTCAGACAGAAAATACTGACAAAATAAAATTAATTAACTCAACACAGTATATACATCCTACTGGCCTATTATACTTAAACAATACCTCTTTTCAGCTTTTAGTGAACAAGTTACAACAAGACTGAATAGAGACAAGTGTAGATTGGTGCTCGGCCAATTGGAAAACGTCACGTGACGTGACCAGCCAATGAAATTGGACGTGAGTGGATCATTCAGTCTGCACAAACCTTGGAATGACTTCGCTCCGTTTGGTACGTGTCAGTGTCTGAAAATACAGGTGGGAAGAAAATTACTTTCTATATTATTTTATATGTACGTAAGTCTTATCAAGACTACATAATATGGAAGACTAGGACACTTCCCTATTCTGGCTCATCGGCCGGGACGATGCTCCGGCCGAAAAAGACCTTTAGCGTCTTGATTTTAGGTGAGGACCCCCTCAAATCAGGGATGTGTGCTGATTTCCGGCAGGGGTGCCACCCATCGTTTCAGCACACTGCGAGCTCAAAATCGGTGATGTCTTATTTCAGGGGGGGGGGGCACACCACCTTGTTTCAGCACGCTGCCAGCTCGAAGTCGGCAGTGACTTAATTTTTTTTTTTGGGGGGGTACTGTACTACAGTCGAATCAAGACATGATATGAAAGGAGAACCTGAATTTATCACTTAATATAATATACAGCCTCGGCCCCCCTACTTTAGACATACAAAGCACATTCCAACGAATAACATTCAATTTCGACAAACGACTTAAAAATTGGTAAAAACAAGTCGACTAGTATCTTGCAAACTTAGTCTCCGTTGTTCGTTCCATTATTAGGGGGACAAATAGAATCTAATAAACTACCGCTATACAAAATAGTGCACACCAACATATCATTTCACAGTACAGTACGTATAAGCATAAATCCTAATGACTGTTTTCAGTGGTGACCTGTACCGGAAATTTTTCCGGTTTTGAAAGTGGTGACGCGCGGGGGGGGGGGGTGATCACAACTGTGAGCGCGGAGTACTTATAAAATTTCAATATTGCACTCCACCCTAGTCGTCATTTAAATTGCTAATTTTTGCATAGTAAACATCCATAATCCTAAGTCAGAACAGCACCTTCAGCAAATGACATAAGGTTCAGGTAGCGGTGCACAAAAACTACGAATCTCCATTCACCAATATTTCAAATTTTACCATGCTTACAAAATGGCGGGCGGTCGACTAAAAGTGGCAGCGGGGGTGCGAGGACGTAAGGGCTTCCTCGCCCCCTTCCCCACAAAACGTGGCATTAGTAAGCGTAACTGGGGGTCTATGGTAGAGAACTTCTTTGCCAGAGATCTTTTTGATTTTTGAACAAATGCTCTCGTGGCCAGGCCACGAATAAAAAAATCACAGACAGCGTAATTTAAAGGGTATTTCGAAGTAGAAAATAAGCGCTGTTTACGCTCGGATTCCAGTAATTTAACGCATAGCGAAACTCCACTTTGCAGATAAATGTGACATCATTTTGATCTACTTTGTGCCGATTTTCACAAGACTCAGTAAATTATATTTTACCCCCCGACGATTCGACGCGCAAAACTTATAAACAGCAAGTTTTTATTTGTGTTTCTGATGAGCAGTATAGAGTTGCAAAAGGTAAATAAGTGCAAAGGTATTCCTACAGCTACAACACAATTTTTCATAAAGTTGAAGCTACCTATTGAAACAGGAAACAGTTTTAAAAATAGCAGAAACCATAATACAGGATATTTTTATTCATCAAGTGTCACACTATTATAGCTAGTTGGTTTGCTACTACACAAGCGGCAGTCTCAAAAACTTTACAGTCTATACAGTATACATACTCCTAAAATTGGACAGTAGTATACGTCTATATATAGTGAATATTATATGTCGCAACTTACGCGAAGTCAATAAGACAGTAATGAAAGGACATATTTTGAAATATCAAAATCCTTGCACATTCTCAGAATTAATGTCTTGGTTTCTTGCAAAATCTTTAAGCAAGCGACTGTACAAGTCGTCATGATGTTTGAAATTTGCATTTCCGTCAAAAATACCGTAAAAACTACCAAACAAAAAATAGTTTGCCAAAAAATACCCTTAGCTCACTCAGAGATTTAGATTCCAATTCTCACGAGTCTTATCCACCAAGCCAGCCATATTATTTAGGTAAATTTATTCAAACATTCTAATGGGCTAAATAAACCCGGTCCTAAACCCCCTTAAGCCCGGTTCATACTTGTCCACTAGAGCATAGGAACAGGCAGTGGCGTACCCAGAAAAAAATTTCGGGGGGGGGAATGACTTTTCGATTTTTTGTAATGGGTTAAAATGCAATTTTACGCAATTTTAACACTCGTAAAACGCCTTACGAACGCAAGATTACTAAACCACAAGGCTGCAGGGGTCTGGGGGCGGCAGCCCCCAGAAAAAAATAGGGAAAATTTTCGATTTCTTGGCCAAATTCTGTCAATTGGAGGCGTATCAGAAAGTTTTTTCGGCCAGACCATAAAAACCAAAGGACACAAGGTTGCAGGGGTCTGGGGGCGGCAGCCCCCAGAAAAAGATTGGCGATTTTTCCAATTTTTAGACCGAATTTGGTCAACTGGAGACGTATCAGAAATTTTTCCGACAAAATTTAAAACAAAAAATTGGAGTGTCATATCAGACGGTGTATTCCACAAGTAAATGTAGCATAATATACTCGTGTAGACATGCACATGCAGCATAATGTAGTTGTGTATACATGCATAGGCTTTGATGAAAGACAATAACAAGGAATAGTAAGCCACATAGTCGCAGGGGTCTGGGGGCGGCAGCCCCCATAAAAAATTTGGGAAAATTTTAGATTTTTAGGCCAAATTTAGTCCATTGGAGACGTATCAGAAAATTTTTCCGGCCGGACCATAAAAACCAAAGGGGGGACCCTTGTGTAAAAAATCACTGGGGAAAAATTTCGGGGGGGGGGGGGGAATTCCCCCCATACCCCCCCCGGGGTAGGCCCTTGGGAACAGGGACAAGGACAATTTTCCGGCAGCTATACTGCAAGCTTGAGAGAATCGTTTGGTCTATTTTTCGCATACGAACTGGACTTTTTACCCCAAATTTTATCGCGCAAAATTGGCCTATTTAGCTATGTAATTTTATTGAAGCTGCTTAAGGACAAAGTGATAGGGACGACGCTAAGGACAAGTATGAACTCGGCTTCATAAGGCAAAACCAGTTACCTTGAGGGCTACGATGCCGCCGCGACCCAGAGTGCTCGCTCCCACCCGTTCGACCGCCACCCGTCACAATGTATGCTGGCGGTACTGGCGACAAGTCACGTCCATTCTTCTCCATCACAGGCTCAGTCTCGGCTCTCGTCAACTTTTGCACCTCTGCTGCGCTCTTGATCACTTTCCGGTTCTGATTCGTGGTCACACCGTCAGCGGAACGATTTTTGGGCGTTTTGAATGTCGGCTCATCCGCATTATTTTGGTTCGTCTGGTCCGCAGTTTGGTCGGCATTTTTTCTGGTCCCTGAGCTTAGCTTCACCGTCCGATTGGTGCTACGTATTTCCTCAGCCCCTGAGATCTTTTCCGCCTTTTTGCCTCCATCTGCGGTATCTTTACTAGCGACCTTGACTTCACGTTGAATGGTGACTTTTGACGATTTCGCTTTCGGCTGGCCTGCTGGACTTGTGGTTGTTATGGCTCTGGCAGTGGGAGCGGCACTATTTGTGGCTGCTTTTTTGCTATCGACAGCACTTGCGGGAACGGCGGCATTTTCAGGGGATACTTTTTGGGTTGACACGGCCGGTGGCTCCTGCTTGACTTGACTGCCCACGGTTTTGATCAGCTTTTTTGGTGGTGAATCAATGACTGCCGCATCCGCTGGCTCCTTTTTGACGGCCTCTGGTTTTGGCTGCTCGGTTGGTTTAGATTTGGTCGCTGAAGCTGGTTTATTTTCGGAAACACTGAAATATAAACAGTAAATCATAAAAACTTTAATCCACGTATTTTTTCAGCACTACTGATGTGATGTGTCTCCAATCAGTCGATTTTCAGACGATGTCAAAATCCAACCACGAAATAGGTCATAGTTGAGCAAAAACTAAATTCTTTGGTGCGAAAACTATTATGCTTATGCTAGTCACCTAAAAATGCCGAAACTATGAGCTATGATAGTGGGATCACTATGAGATTAAAAAGGATGCTGTGCTCAAATAAAACAGGTCTAATTCACAGATGCTTTATTTTGGACAAAAACAAGTTTTCTTAAAGCTCGGTTCATACACGTCTTTGTACTTATCTTAATTGTAGTTTTATCTGTCTGTAAGCAATTCCAAAAAACTGATTGGTCAAACGTGACCTTTTCTGCATGAACGATGTTCACATTACTGTGTATGAAATAAAATAAGACAAAACCATAGGCTCATTTTTTCCTAGCAGCTGATCGAAGTTTGTCTCTGCCAATGTCCTGGTGTCCTTAACAACTATAAACCGGGTTTTAGTCACCCACGCGTTAATAGTTATATAGCCCAATAATCACTAAACCACGCAACCAACCGTACCTGCCAGTATCAGCAGAAGTGCCATTAGTTCCCATGGCAGGTGGCAGCTGCGGTCCTTCAACTTCCTTCTTGGTCGAAGCCTCCCCAGCGTTAGTTGGCGGCGCGGCTGATTTACTGGCCGTCGAAGTGGCCGAGAGTCTAATTTTCTTTGGTTGAATTGGTTGAGCGGCCACCACTGTTGATTCAGAACGCTTACTGCCTACTGGACTGGCGTTGACAGCTAAAACGTGTACACTAAAAACTAAAAAAACTACCGCCAGCCTAGCCCTATTCATCCAATGTACCAATATAAATATTTTTTATATTAACAAGTGTTATATTAATGTAGCGCGTCGCTTGCTGCTACGACAATACTTTGGCATGTACTAAATCGTATTAATACATTAAGTGTCATTAAAGCACCAAAAAGCTTTTAGGGGCCAATCCAGCACCATTTCTCCGAACAGTGCCATGTATGGTAGAATGGCCCTGCGAGAATGAAGTAAGCTCTTGAAACTTTCTCCATTCCTACAGGGCCATTATACCATACCGTCGCTGTTCGGAGAAAATGGTGCCATATTATTTGAAAAGTGCCGCATTTACGACTTTAGCCCTATTTAGGCACAGTTCATACTCGCCCTGGTCCCTATAGTTTTGTCCTCAAACGATTTCAAAAAATGTCTAGCCCAATAAGCCAAGTTTTTGCATGAATACAGTCGGGGGTTACTTGCAGACAGGGGCGTAGCCAGGGGGGGGGGGGAATGGGGGGAATCCCCCCCCCGAAATTTTTTCCGACTAAAATTTTACACAAGGGTCCCCCCTTTGGTTTTTATGGTCCGGCCGGAAAAATTTTCCGATGCGTCTCCAATTGACCAAATTTGGCCTAAAAATCTAAAATTTCCCCAATTTTTTTCTAAGGGCTGCCGCCCCCAGACCCCTGCAACTCCTTGGTTTCGTGTTCCTTGCTTTTATCTTGCATGAAAGCATGTACGTATGTATGTAGTTACATTATGCACTATGTATTTGTTTAATACACTGTGTAGTGTATCGTTTTAGCTGTTTTATTGTTACAAAACTGACATTTTCCAATAAATGTACAGTTTTTAATGTCAAAAAATTTCGAAAAATATGAAATTCGTTAACTTCCGATCCCTTACCGGCCCACCATTTTTGTAACTTTCGTTATTTTTAGCTGCAAATTTACGTTCGATGCTGCTGTCGTCGAAAATTAGCACTGTTTTTTGACCGAAAAATGCTAATATGTGTCGTTTTTTTGCGTTAAAATAGCAATTAAGTGCATTTCAACACACTTCAAAAAATCGAAAAGTCATTCCCCCCCCGAAATTTTTTCTGGCTACGCCACTGCTTGCAGATGGTACGTAAAAAAATTGCCGCGACGCCCATGTCAATTCTTCGTAGCAGCTGATCAAAATTTGTCCTTGTCCCTGTCCCCGGGTCCTTAAGGACAAGTATGAACCCAGCTTTAGTTTCAAAAGGTTCACTTAATCAAGTGCTCCTAAACATACCGTTTGAATTAACAGTTACTGTTGTTTTCGCGTCCTCCTTCGGCTTAGCTGCCGGTCTTCGCACTGGAAGGCGAAGTTTGGGCTAAAACAGAATGCAACCATTCAATACTGATTACTGAATCATGAATAAATAAACAATAAATCAACAGATAACACACTTGTAGCCACTTGAATCGTTTAAACTCAACTTTGCAGCTTTAAACTACTCAAAGCAACTACTTTAAAAGTGAAAAATTTAAAAATGAAACATTATAATATAATACTATTATTATAAGATATTATCATAAACACTGTCAAATCACGTGACTGCAGGGTAATAGCTCAAACACAATCAACTAAAACACTAACTTCAACAGACACAATCAACTAAAAAAACACTAACTGTAGAAGCAAGAATGACATCTAGAACGGACAAACAAACCTCTTCGGTAGGCACTCCTCGAAATTCAGAAGTAGAATATACCGGAACTTTGCGATTCTTCAGATGACCGTAATAGCTAAAACATAAGAAAGAGATAAGAACACTAGCACTAACAGAGTAAGATGAAATCGGTAGATCCGAAAATACTCTTATTGTCCAGCTTCCAAAATATACGAAAAAAATAAGTATATCACATTACAACAAGAAAACCTTAAGAGCATAAAACACTTCACCTCATGGCGAGAGCGTGCAGATCTCTCCGTTTGTCCTTTTCAGCCTCAGCAATGGCCGTCACCCGATTGCCAATGTGCTCCAGCATCCAGTTCACGACCGGATAGTGGCTCATCACCTAGCACAGTTAAAGATTAGATCACATTCTTCATATTTAGACTTGTCAGCTAGACACACTCAGCCACTCAGCTCAGAACAGCTCAATCTTGATGACTTATAATTACTAAACCAAACCAAACTCCTAATACTGTAAAGTGTGAATAAATTCCAACTTGAATTCACAAACTCTCACCAAAGCGTAGCAACAACTCAGTGCGTGGAGGTGTGTATTTAACTAAGCTTAGCCTGCTTACAGAGTATACGTCGTCAGTGTCTTAGTAAAAGAACAGCACACAGGCTCACTACAGAAACATAACGTCGCAGACTGTTTAAAACCCTTATGGTCCTAAAACCAAGAATAGAGGCGTGACGAAAATGTGGACAGTGACAGGTTGACATCTGCCAACACTAATTCTAACGTTGTCTAAATGTCACTAACTAATAAGTACTTAAAAACTAATACATAAATACTAAATAAACTTTATCACTATAATTTAAGAAGACGTTAGATAAGCCACAGTGTTAAGCTAATATGTTTCAGCTAAAAGACTAGCTAATTCCTACTACTGAAACAAACATAACAAAGTTACCATTGCTGCGCTAAAAATACTAAAGCTAAAAAATATAATATACAATACAGACAAAATTTGTGCTACAAAAATAATCTCCGTTCAAAGTGAACTATGTAATTTCGATATGTCGGCATATTTCGTAGAAAAACGACACATTTAAAAGCAGCTCTTCATTAAAGGCACTAGCAAAATCAATTAGTAAAAAGGAGATCCCATAATAATTTAATGTGGGAGATCCCATAATAGTTTAATTAACGTTGGCTTTACACAGATTAGCCACAAACAAAACTGTTCTGGAAAATATGGTCATTTTTCATTCTCAATTTCAACGTAGAGCTAGCTATACAGTAAATAGGCATTTCTAACAGTTCTAAAAGTCGCATGTGATTGCTCAACGTAGGCCAAAAGTGACAATCGTTTGCACTCATGAATTTGAATATTAAGTCTAGCTTGTTTGCTATGAATAAGCTCCAGCCCCAAACACTTCTGTCAGTTCGTCACATAAACCGATTGTTCTTGTCTATGTTCCAGATTCCAGTGTCCTTAACAACAGTTACCTTAATATCGACGACCCATTAAACCAATAGTCTACCTTTATTAGCACAATGAGGGCATTTCGAATGGACACGTACACGCGAGAGTCCAGACACACCAGAATGGACTAAAACCAGAATATTTCATGATATTTAAAACCGCTAACTTTGCTTCACCTTAGCGCGGCTCTTGTTGCAATTACGGCTAGCAACATTTCCTTTTAATCGCGTATGCGGGTTCACAATAAAACAAATGTTCGATTTTGAAAACAGACGCGAGGGTCGCAATAAAACTACTGTCAGAACTTTTTCATAATGTCAAACAGTCGTGAATGGAAAATCCTTATCAACTCAAAATAATACACTTCGGATTGACTATTCAGTAAATTTTTTTCAATAGTTAGCTACAGAGGATCAATTGGTTCTATTAGCAATTCAATCCTGTAAAATGTACACGCAGCATTATTTAGCCCCAGCATAGTATACCTTAGTGACTTTATGATGCCACTTGTAGACGACTTGTTTGAAGTAGTCATAGGTGACCTGTTCCATGAGCGCGGACGCCCCCAGGTCACTGCCGATCCGCATGCGCGTCTGAAAGCCTGGCGTGTTGGCACACTCCTGCAATAAAACAGTCAAATTATAGTACATTAATTCATTCATAGTCAAAATAGTGCATACATATAATTTTACGAATTATAAATGTATATATAGTACGAATTTATGCCTCCCCTCTGGCCCCTTTAAAACTTTTTCGCTTATAGTTTCGACATAAAACGTATTACCGCTGATTATCGACTCTGATGGTCAACTTCAAAAGTTTTGAGGGGTAAACCACAAACCACAAAGAAAAACCACAAACTAATCAGGGAGATAAACACCAGAGGAAGCGGTGGGTAAGGTCCGAATGGCGAGGTTTGGATGTTAATGAACCAAAACTGGACTAGCTAGAACAATAATTTTGCAAAATTCGAATGTTAAAGTCACAAGCTGATCCAAACTGACTACCTTTTCGAATAAATTTTGATCACGATGCCATTGAGCAGCGATGTCCAGCAGGCCACAAAGAAAACGACCAAAATGATTGGCTTCATTCTCGGAGAGGGAGCTCAGGACCGGCATCATATCAATGAACAGCTGAAAATTAAAAAAACATTCAATAGCACCCCTAAAAAGGAGCACTATTTAGACTATGGGCTTGATTTCAGTTAAGACTCAGTGTCAAGGGGATAGTGTTTAGTGTTTACAAGCAGTGGAGTTCACATTCACATGCATTATATAAATATGTCATAGTTATGTTTATAGTCATATAAGTTTATTTTATCATATTTACATTAATATTGTATTGGGTTTACTTCATCGTACGGATACGGTAAGAAACCTACGCGTATGTGGAACTTGAAGGAAAAAGGTTAACCTGTTTTTTGAAAAACTGAGAGTATCAAATAAATTCATCCATAATGCAACATCAACGCCGCTAAGGCTACTTTATGACTAAAAACTCAATGCTGCTTTGACTTAAACCATATCTAGAGGAGAGCACATAAGTTGGGTGGGGTAGTACAATATCTCATAGTTATATGTACATACATAACAGCTGCTCTATAATGCATAATATACTCTTGACAGTTGATAGTCCCTAGTTTCTCATACCCGATCATAGAACAGCAAGGTTTTGAATCCAGGCACATTAAATATGTGTAGAAGTTTTACAAATTTTGCACAGTAAAGTGCGTCTAGGTCGGTGAATCGACTTCTGGGGAAAAGACACCACTGAATGAAGGTAGTGATGGACGGACCACGTTGGTTTTCCGCTAAAAAATAATTTACTATCAGTCCTACTAATTTTCATACTAAAAAAACTCAAAAAGTTTCATTGAAACTCGTTTCCGTTAGGATCAGTTATATTCATGTTGCTCCTAGGTTTTTTAGTTTGTTTATTTACTAAAAGCTTCTGACGCAAAAATACCGAGGCAGTTGTATAATGTATAGCCGCCATAATATCTAGCTAACGACGTGACATTTTAACGGAAATAAAGCTACAAATATAAAACTGAAAGCTTTTTAACGAGAACAGAAAGTTATGACATAATGCTAAGTTGCAACATTATCTAATGACAGACACACATGGTTCAGGCATCAATTGTGGACAAGAGGTATTCTTTACAAGGAAACAATAGTCCAACTAACCCATGGGAAACCACGTTCCTTTTTCCGAGTCCAGCCGTTTCATCACACGACTAACGTGCTCCTGTTGCCGCCGCATTTCCTCTCCCAGCTTTCCCTCATACTGTGCTTTGCGTTCACGTTCTTTGCGCTTCTTACCACCCACTGCGCCCTGAAAACAGGTTTTGTTCAAAAACCCTGTTGAAAAATGATAGAAATCTTATAATCTACTTTGCACACATAAATCAACCCTTAACACGTTAACAGATGTCCAACTTTATGCAGTATTTAATCAAGGCTTTTGCTAACGAACAAATACCGGTCAAGTGAGCTAAAGTTAAAGCTAAAGCTAAAGTCTATTCGACAAAATTGTGGCGTGATTATTTCGTAATTTTGCTGGATGAACACAGTATATAAATAATATCTGTCAGGTTTCAATTTCAGTTCAGCTAAACGATAAAGTAATACCGTCTGCAGGTCAGCACTTTGGGCATCAGCCATGGCGTCCTGAGATCCCTGGCGGCGATACTTCTGCATTTGAGCTTCATAGGCCGCGTCAGGCACGTAAATATCGTACATTGACAAAGTCCAAAAGGTGCAGTAGAAACGGGGACTGCAACAACAACCGAGCGCGCAGGATTACTACAATTAGCTACTGCACTAAAAACCTGGTCAATACGGACACCTTGGATTCTGACGACTAGCACTGAGACAGTCCTTGGCCCGGAACACAAGAGGCAGTAATTTTCAGACAGCAAACTTTTCATAAAACTTTCAGGCAACTTTAAGGCTGGAAAGTTTTGTCACATATAGAGGATCTGAACTCTTAGTACTGTTTACTTTATCGCGTTATCTAGAACACTGAGGCTGACACTTTTGACTCATCTATCTCACTATCCGATATTCAGAACATGTTCGGCGAAGAAGGGGGGGCGCACCTTATATGCGTCCACAATGAGCGAGGGAACAGTGGTGTGATGCGTGAGGTGAGCGCATCCATGACCTCTTGGCAGGCGTTCCAGTAGTGCTCGGCCTTGCGCTCACTGGTCAGCGTTTTGGCTGCCTTCTCGGGTTTCTTCAATTCGTCATACTTGGACTGAAATCAGTGGAATTTATATAGAAGCATTAGAAAGCATAGGGCACCGAATATGAGGTAGTATAATATACCGCACTATAAATAACTGGAATGCGAACGAGCATGTGTTGAAGAACACCCAGGCTTTGAGGAATAGATTTTTGTTTTGACTGGACATAGGCTTAGGCTTGAGGCTTTGAGGGTACCATTGACCGCTGAGGTTTCTTGAATCCATACTGACCAGCGGCCGCCCCCCCCCCGAAATTTTTTCCGACTGAAATTTTACACAAGGGTCCCCCCTTTGGTTTTTATGGTCCGACCGGAAAATTTTTCCGATGCGTCCCTAATGGACCAAATTTGGCCTAAAAATTAAAAATTTCCCCCATTTTTTTCCTGGCGTCTGCCGCCCCCAGACGCCTGCAACTCTGTGGCTTACTATTCCTTGTTATTATCTTTCATCAAAGCCTATACATGTATACATGAGTACATTATGCTGCATTTGCATGTCTACACGAGTATATTATGCTGCATTTAGTTGTGTAAT
Source organism: Trissonchulus sp. WLG1_4 (assembly GCA_030248245.1). NCBI lineage: Eukaryota > Metazoa > Nematoda > Enoplea > Enoplida > Ironidae > Trissonchulus > Trissonchulus sp. WLG1_4. The sequence continues at coordinate 72,613 of JASANF010009916.1, forward strand.
ACACTGTCTTCTGTCTGATGTGACGTTCCCATCATGTGTTTTATTTTCCTGTCGGAAAAAAATTTCTGATACGTCTCCAGTTGACCAAATTCAACCTAAAAATTGAAAATTTCTCCATTTTTTCCTGTGTACACCACTGGTTTTTACTACAAACAGACTCAATTCATTACCCTTGATATGGCTGCGGCAAAAACAAATTAGCGTAAAGCCGAAAAACGCCATTATAAAAAGTCAAAAAATTTCTTCAGACCTCCGCCCCCCCCCCCCCGAAATCGAAGTCTGGGACCGCCAGTGATACTGACATATTTATACTCTCTCATTCACAAGAGCTAGACACACGTAAAGATAACAGGGTCTTACATTAATCATATGGGAATACATTTGCCGTGTGAGGAAAAAGGCAGCATCGATCCCCGTGTGATAGTCAAGCACCAGTTTCCAGACGGGCGGGATTCGACGCACATGCTCTTCCGCCTTCAGATTGGTCGCCAGAAAACTGCCAAATTGTACCAGAGTCTCCTGACACTGAAAAAGTTTCAGATTACATTAAATTAGGACAGATCAATCAAATTCGACTCGGTGAATATTGACAGTAGTCTTGTATGAGTGCCGAAGAATATGCATAATCGATTTATAAAATAGTAACTGATCTAAACTTGCTAGAAAATGTAGTGGGGGTTCAGACCACTATAGAGGTAGGTAGGTGTTGGATTTATACAGAAATACAAACTTATAGAAATAGAAATACGAAAGGCAAAATTATTTACTAGTTCGGTCATTACAATTTTAGTCTATTAAGGAGCTGAAAATTCACTTATTCTAGGTACAGTGTCTCAAAAGCAACCGTAAATGGAGTGCAAAATATGATCAGAACAACACAAAGCTTCGCCAAGAGGGATCACAAATCTGTTCATACGGCTACTATTAAACTACAATCAAACCAGAACTGCCCTAATACAGTGATAATCATACTTGATCAATCATTTGTCCGACCAGTTTCAGCGGCAGACCGATGCCTTCCTTGAAAATGATAGAGTCTCGCTGTTGAGCCATCAGGATGCAAAGCCCCACCACCAAATCTTCTTGGAATAGAGCATCTCGCAAACGACCAATTGACCGCTTACTGTTACGCACTTGAGCTAGATAACCCGCCTGAAATATACACGCATATTATGTTTCTAGTGCAGATTGCGTAGAATACATCAACACGTAATTAATTATTGATAGCATAATATCAACTATTCCACTTGGGCCCTAAAACGGCATTAGATCATACAAGCGCGAAATCATCAGTATATTGTACATAACTGTTTCGTTAAAAATAGATTTGAGTTAAAATACGTAATATTACTGTATCAAATCCATAACGCTAAAAATTATGCTCACCCAATTATGGGATGAGTAAACTAAATAATTTCTAAAAAATTACGGAGTGAGTATTAACAGTTAACACCAAATACAAAAAACAGACACGTTTGAGCTTGCACACCCAGTGCAACAGCCAGCCTTATCTGAACCAATCCACTTATAGAAGACAGTATCCTTACTTCTTGTCTAAGAAAATCGCCACCGGCCAAAGCTTCCAGCTGTTCTTTCGTCAGCGTGCTGGTTGTTTCGATGCCACTCATGTTCTCAATCACTTCGCGTAATACCAACAGGTCAAAGCTAAAACGCAGTAAGGCGCGATATATACTTACAGCCGTGTATGTCCGTATAGCTGGCACAAATACGAAATAGACAGGCTACTAATAGTGTAGAAGACCAGTGTGGCGTGAAGTTTCGAGCCTACCAGGGTTTTTTTTCAAAATCGGCACTGTGTAAATGTTGTGTAAATTAAAAATTTGCTGTGTAAATTAAGGGTATGTTGTGTAAATTTTTAAGTGTGTATTTTAGGCTTTTTTAGGTAAAAATTGACCATTTTTTCACGGGAAAAGTAATATTTCGACTTAGAGACTCGAACTACATACGAAAATAAAAAATGGGATAATTGAAAACTTTTGCGTTTTTGTCAGTTCAAGTATCCGACACGCCAGGGCAAGCCCCCTTAAAATTTCGAAAAATCTAAAACAAGCCCTAACACCCAGGCCGAGACCCCGTGTACATGCATGGTTTACGCAGATAGAGAGTTGTTCTATCAGCCAGATTTTACTCGTTTTTTTTTCAAATCCGGGTGTAAAACTTTTACAGTAGTTTGACGTAGGACAAGAAATCGCACAGACAGGCTCAGCGTGGCTGATTTTTCACTGTCAACTTTCAAGTGCAGAAAAAACGAATGCTAAAATAAAAAAATCATAAGCCGTTTAAGAGCAGAAACTGAAGATTTTTTGTTTTGGGGTCAAAAATTAGACTTAAGTTTGTTAGGACAAAGAGGTCACAGGCACAAATCGCTACTTCGCGAATTTTTGTAATTTTTACAACCAAAATAGGCCGTTTCATCAACTTTTGGGGCAAAATGGGGTTGTGTAAATAGGTGTGTATTTTTATTTTTTGCTGTGTAAATTAGGCGGCCGATGTGTAAATACACCCTATTTTACACAAAAAAAACCCTGAGCCTAACACAGATTATCGGACATACAGATAGAATAGCAAAAATACTTTACTTATCACAATATTAGGTTCTCCACAAAGCAAAGGCTTTAACGCACATGAAAACAAGCATTCCCATAATCGAGTCAAAAAAGCGTGCAGTCAGTCACATAACCCAATTCCGAACAACTAAATCGAAGCTCAACCATGTTTTTAATTAGAAACTGTTTGACAGCTTTAATCTGACCTAGTAAGGTGTGTGTGAGCAATTTATAACCTTTTGCCTGCTTTCAGTTGATTGGCAACGTATTGCAGGACACCAGTAAGATCAACAGCGTATTTTTTGAACAGGGAACCGACGAACGTGGCAATGCTCTGTAGCCAAGAGGAGATGGTGATTCCAGTCACCTTCAGACGTTCACGACCCGGACTACAAAGCTCGTCAATCAGACAAACTACAACACCAAATGCAGGAATTAAAGTGGTAGAATGATTTCGACCATAATATATTTTTGAAGCATGTTCTCAAAGCTATTTTTAAACTTGAAGCAAAGGTATCAATCATTGTTGTGATGTTGTTGGTTTTTTAACTTCGTTAAAAAAATTTTTGTTCAAGGTTAGCGACTACGTTGGCTTTGAAGACAGTTAGCCAACGTAGTAGTCAGTCCTGACTTACCCATTTAGAACGGAATAAAATATTCTTTGTACAATTTTTGTTCTTTTTTAAAAAAATATAGTCACTGTTACAAAGTCAGAGACCACGTGCAGAAATGTGGAATGACGACAAATTCAGCAAGGAACACTAATTTTTCAGTAATGTATTAAAGCCATCTAGTTCTAACAAAAAAAACATGAGAAACATACAAGCTAGAACGTCATAGCTGAGCGTGTTCAGAAATCGTAAAGACTCCACCACCGGCCCAATGAGATTTTCAAACTGTTGGATTTGAGTGAGCAACTAAAATACACAAAGAGCACGTGATGTTTCATGCGTAAAACCCGTGCTGTATACGTGACAGGCATGTTAATTTGGTAAAAAGTAAATTAGCCCGAATGGCGTCAATCATAAATACTGATAAATTCAGCCAAAAATCTCACAGCAGTCTTTAAAATCGATCTAAAAAGATTAGATATGCCAAAACTTAATATTCTTGTAATGTAAAGTATGTTTTTTTAATGTTTAAGCTAATGGTTGAACTAGTGCATGTTTCTGTGTTAGGACTTAATCTGAGTTAGGACTTAACAGCCCTGATAAAACTTCATGAATATTAAGCTGCTTGTCATGTAATGTTTGTCATGTTTGTCAATTGCATCATCATAGCGTTTAAATTTTCAAGGCACAATGAAACGTCACAATACAAAATTGTGAATATGAGCTTACATATTCAAAAACCACCGTAGGATGAGTATGACATATTTTTCCTAGTTGGCGTCCGGACATTTTTGTGGTCTCTTTACTGAGACGCCTGAAACATAAAATAGCTGAATTAGCCATCACATTACAAATTGAGATTACATTTAGACAATACAAATAAAATTGAAAAAACAAAGTTATCACCTAGCACTTAGAAACGATTACTACAGTAGCTAACTAATGACGCACACTCACACGCGTTGAGCCTTGCAGGAGGGAGGGCTCAATACACAAAATGGTAACAATTTCACAAATCACAACCAACTTTATAATGTAACGTGTCCTGGCGTAAACCCGTGCTCTTGACAACTGCAATGCTGGATGTCGCTTCATATGTACATATTTCCACTGGGAGTAAATTCGATATCTGAACAAATAAATCAATTATTTTATCTATCAGCTATCTTTTACTTCATATGGCCTCTGCTATATACGGAATCTACATCTTATTAAGGCAAGTGTACAAAGGCAAAAATAGAACTACAGCTTTTTTAGCAACTTTGCATCTTTAACACAGTACGATCACAATATAGTCACATGCGAGTTCTCGGCATAAATTGTATTGCAATCGTGTAATTAGTTAAGGGCATCAGAGGTGGCAAGCGATGTGCCCTTAATAAATAAAACAACAGAATGATAACTAATTGTCTATTTCACAGGATCACATGTTTGACTTGAACTGCACTGCGCAATATCGTCCCTACCGAACGTGATAAGGCAGCAGAGCCAGTAAATTCCACAGCTCCTCAGACATGGCCGGATTGGGCTTGAGCAGAGACAGCGCTGGCACCAACACCTGTTCGATCAAATCAACCATTCGGCAGTAAATTGGATCGTCACCATCTCCCTTGAAAAGTAAATAAAGTAGAAGAAAATAAAAAAGAAAATCCTACGGAAAAAGTCGTGATATCATCATACAAAAGGCCGATGCATATAGCTGCGCAAAATGGGTGGAATTCCCCCCGAAATTGTTTTCCAGGGAATTCTTACACAAGGTACCCCCCTTCGGCTTTTGTTGCCTGGCCGAAAATTTTTTGATACGTCTCCAATTGACTATCTTATCTACTTGGCCTAAAAATCAAAACACATTTTTATAATAGGGCTGCCGACTCCAGCCCCTGCGACTTTGTTTCTTAAAACTGTTGCCCCCCCCCCCCAATTTTTTTGTGGGTACACCACTGGCTAACGCATAATAAGGAATCATGTTAAAACTCAAATTTAGTGCAATAAAGTAGTCGCAGTAGCTAGTTTAGCTAATGAAAAATACAAAATGTGCCAATTGCCACCAAAAACATAGTGAACGGATGTACAGCGCCTGCCAAACTTCACTATTGAATCAATGGCCCAAAATGAACCAACCTTCAGCTGCTGTTGCAACTGTGCTCTATTGGCAATATAGGCTTGTGCCAGTCGAATCAGACGAGCCAAAAGGATGGGAGCCACGGCCACGTGTGGGCCCAGATTATGCAGCATGGGAAAGACTATGGACACCAGCTCGTCCCAGCTTTTGATCGGCGTGGGGCGGGCATACCAGGCCGGTCGCGCCTCAGACTGACTGCCAGATGTCACATGAAATGGGGCGATGTAGTCGCAGCTAAAAATGAACTATCCCCTTCTAAATAACATTTATGATGATGTGCGACTAATGATTAGTTATGACTAACATATGATCCGTTGACAAAGGACGAGCCAGTGACTTAGTTGGCTCTTATCAATAAATAATATACACTAAACTTATAAAAATAAACTTTATTAACTAATTTTGGTGTTTATTAGTAGTTGATGTATGTCATACTTCCACTCAGTACAACAGAGAATATCTACTATTTTGTTCATTACGGGAAACTATAGATTCTTCTTTTTTCTACAATTTAATCATAACATACCTTTGATAGAACTCAGCAATATAGTCGGATATCAGCTGGCATAGGGCCAGGTTGATCTGTTGATATTTGGCCCCATAAAATTCAGGAAATCGCAAAAACAACTCATTGGCGTGAGTCCAGTCGCCCACTTGCAGCAGAGCCAAAGCCAAGCGGAGTTTTTGATTACGAACAAACTGAAATGAACTTCCAGTAATATACAAAAAAAGACACAAATTCCGTCAGACTGCAGCAATAATCTATTATTTCATCTTTGTTTATTTTGAAACCACAGTCAACGTAATACTCCACTCAAATGAGGCAAAAGTTGGCGCGTGTTCGCCAACATTTTTTGATTTTTCAGCTTTCGTTGGTCATTAAGAAGTCTACGTTAAGAAGTACTAAGCCCGATTCTGATTCTTCTCCAATCGTGCCTGTACTGCGCTAATAGCAAGATTGCCGATACAATAATAGGCAAGAGTCGTTAAGATTGTGAACACTAACTCAATATTATTATCTCTAGTCGCCAAAATGACATTATGAGATTACCCTGTCCTGTGGTTCAACTGAGCTGTCTTCTTCACTGACAGGCGCCTGAGTGGGAGTGTCTTTTTGGCTGGCTGGAACCGTATTTTGCAGTCGTTTTTCCTCTTTCTGAGCTGCCTCAATGATTCGTCGATTATGATCTGATATCCACTCGGGACTCGGCTCAAGCTGAACCAAAAATTCATTTATAGTCGAAGATTTTCTAAAAGCCTCGTCATGAAATAGATTTATTTCCTTTTTTAATTTTTATTATGTGTAACGCTACGGTTACTTAAAAATTTCACCTTGCCTAGCTTTGCTAACAATATTCAATATTTACAAGTGGTACAAAGAATATCTGTAGTCAGCTGAAAGCTGAAAACACCGTAAAATAAAGCACCGAAGCGTTTGATAAACGTGAAATAAGTAGAACCCACATAATGACAGAGATCTAATAAATTAATCATGTTCTGACAAATCAGCACAGCGGCCACACGGAACAAAGACTCTGGTGTGTCCTCACGATGCGCGCCTGTAGACCAATCCTAAAAATAGCACAATGGTTTTTTATTTAAATATAATTTTTTTAAGTTAAAGGTTGTATACATTGAAAACACAAAATCTTAACAGAGAAACCACCACGTCTATCTAAACTTTCTGATTCTGAACCTGAAACGATAAATGCCTTAGTTTTGATTAAACAAGTATTGTCGTGTAGACTGACGTCATTTTTTACAAGAAAACTATGCACTTTGTGATTATGAAAACCGTAATAATTTATAACCCTTTTGCACAAACCTTAAACTAATATCCATCAGTTTATATAAGTTTCATTGTTGTAAAATCCGTATCTATTTGATACCGAGCTAACTCAAAACTGACTCCTGATTTAAAAGCTTCAAAGAATAATAATGTTCACTCAGTATATAAGTTATCTAAATTTTCAATGACTCGAAGCGAAACCAAAATACCAAATATACACCAAATGGCTAAGCAGCACATGCACCAAACGGCCATACTCGATAAAATGTAAATTTGAATCCCAGAATGTGACAGAGATCGTCCGGAGTGGAATTGAACAAACGCAGCAGACTGACATAAAACTGGAACTGGTCAGGCTGGCATTCCAGGCATTCCAGAACTATGTCCACCACACGATTCGGATCCAAATTAAATTGCCCTAAAACAGCCTGCTCTAATTAGTTTTTTTGAAACAGACGTTAAAAAAGAAAGTTTAAGTTGTGTATTTGACTATTCTTCAAACTCGGACTATTGTTCAATGTGTACATTGTTGCCCTGTTTTACCCAGTTCTTCTAGTTAGTGAACCAAGGTTTGCCACAAAGACACTGAAATAAATAATCAAACTTAATGGTATGTATCTAAGCAAGAAAGCAGAAACTATTTCTACTACTAAATAAAGTAGTTTACAGAAAAGATCCAAAGCAACAAACCAATCAATGATCTGATTCTGCCCAGAGCTAGCTGACTCTGAGTGCAGTCTTGAGCAATGCTGCTATTTAATTCGGTTATTAGTTTCGCATACCCCTCATTTTCCTCTCGCAGCAAATTAAATTTGAGTTGCTTGTAGCTGAAACCAAAATTAAATTCTACATACAAATGATTAGTTACCCCGACACAAGAATATATATATATTCATTTCACATAAAGAGCATCGACACGGAGCCGTTAGCTTCGTATTTGAAACCAAGCCAAAGTTAATGTTTCTTTACACGCTAAACTCCTGAAGTAAATTTATACTACGTTATATAATATACTTATAAAGCTTGCCTTTGATTTTCAGATACAAAATTTAATTTTATATGCGTTCATCAACAGAAAATGGCTTACAATGTACGAGTTTTGGCCTTGACAATTCTAGTACTCAGCGTACTGTCTGCCATTGTTTCTATATTTAGGCGCATTATCTCCTCAGGGACAATAGTCTGAAAAGGAAATATGATACAATGGTCGACAAAAATTGTATTATATACAATTTTTCTCAAAACCATGCTAAATTAAAAAATCACATGAAAAGCCTGTTCTTGGTTATAACATTATATATAATAAAGTAGTAGACACAAAATTATCTACTTGTAAGTCACGCATTAACTTTTGCACTTCCTTATTTCAAGAAAGAATAAATTAGAGGGTTCGCAGAAGTGAATGAGACCTAAATCGCCTGTACTACGAGGTTATGCATCGTCAAGTAATTGCGATTCGATTCACCAACCTTTAGTTGATTCGGCAGCCTTATAATCGTTTACCTAGCTCAACCTGCAACCACACTGTCTACTTAGGGCCTTTTCACACATTATATTAACTGGATTAGATTAACTAGATTAACTTCATAACTCAACATAGGATTAACGTAAATGTATAAAATTTTGCAAGCAGTTGGAGATGACATAGTTTAGTTATTATGAAAAGTTTCATAAACTTTCATCAAACTAATCCTTAGTTACTGCAGTTAATCTAGTTCATCTAATCCAGTTAATATAATTTGTGAAAAGGCCCTAAGCCTATATAAAACAAATTGAGACGGGGCGAAACCCATATCGTTTTAGTTAGACCTTTTTTCTAACACCATTTTGTTTTTAGATGGCAGTGCACAAAATTTAACAACTATACCGCTGCGCACAGACGACAGAAATCAGCAAATCTTTCTTTCTCTGCTTCAGAACTGACAAAAACCTCTTGCTCTGTAACAGAAAAAGAGCAAACGTCAATAAACACGTACTAATCGCTTGCAATGTTTAGTAGAATATTTAATACATTATTTCACGTTTGTATAAGTTATTGTTATATACTAACTAGGACAAAAAGAATTCAAATATTGAAATATATATGTATATAAATGTATATAAACCAATGAATTCTAGGATTATATTATAATATTATACTTTTAGTCGCAATTTGGTAGGTTATTTTCGGTGCTAATAATATTACTTGCTAATGCATGTATACAACATAGACAGCAATTTCGTAATTGTCATACAGGGATACATACACGGATCTAGCTAGGGGCATACTAGAAACACACATAGACCGGTTTTTAAAGCCATATTATACCGACGCCAAAATTGGCGGCTCCCGAAGAGAAAGCTAAAAAGTTGCTCCGCCGCCCCTCCTCCCGGTAGCTCACCGTTTCCCCAGTCCCCCTCCCCGTAAAATTTGCTATCTGCCCATGTATAGCGACCCGCCCCCCCCCCCAAAAAAAAATTGAACTCAGTTATAAGCGTGTATTACAAAAAACCTCCACAACACACCAATAACATGTAAGGCATCCACAACTTCTGCGGGAAAACTTGGATCTTTTACCTGAAATATAAATATGTACCTAGTACCTTAAGACTCTGCGAATGTGTATGATCATTAAAACACAAATAAACAGAAAAGGGGGCGGTCTGCTACGTGTAACTTACTTAATTTAGGTGTACCGCTCATCGCTGCAGCATTTATTGTCAACTGCACACTAGTGAACGCATTAGTTTGACGTGATCCATCAAAATCATCAAATTTGTAAAATGTTCTGATGTGTCTAACGTGTTAAGCTTGATCTGTATACAGCTAACTGGTTTCAATGACAAGCTATTATGATTAGTTATGATTATGATTAGAAAAAATCGTGTCGAAGCATGCCACACCTAGCAGCAACAAGTTTCCTAAAAGTATCAATAATGCCAATAGGTATTTATATAGATGATTGCCGCGCCAGTATCAAAGTTTGGAATAGGAGAATTCTATTTTATATATACGAGGGGCGGTCAAAAACTTCGTAGCCTCACTAGGAAATACTATTGCTATAGGATAGGGATGGAAGTCTCGGTTTTTTTTCCGAGACCGAGACCGAGACCGAGACCACGAAACCGAGACTACCGAGACCGAGACCAAATTCCGAGACCGCAAAAACCGAGACTTTGGGTCATTTTTTGCAATTTTTTACCTATTGATTTAATGACTTTTTAAATACACATTTCTAGGTAAAATTAGAAGACCATGGTCAGACACCTATATGTATATATAACTAACAGCTACATACATCACGGCAATTTTGGTTACATTCGTGGTTCTTTCCTCCTTTTGTGTGGGTGTGGGACTGTGTCTTCTGAAATACTGTGAAATTTTGACCTTTGTCAAAAGCAGACGCGATTTGTCCTTGTTCTTGCCAGAAAATACCAATTTTTGACACTGTTTGGCCGAATTTAGTTCAAAACCACTCAGATTGTATTGGAATTACCAATGTTCTGCTAAAATATATACACCCAAAATAGAAAGGCTTTCTGGCTCAAAAATTAGACCTGCGCGCCGTGACGCTCTTTCATTCATTGCCTTCGGCGTGACACCCCTTTAAGGGGGTAATGTCGTTTTCGTGGTTTTTGACATTTCAGTGTAATTTTTGCGCCCACAGAACTCAAGCTAAAAACGGACTACGGCTTCGAAACTTTAACCACATTATCTTTAAGAAAATATCACCACCCGTTTTTTTCCTTTTCTAAAAATAGTTCGTAAAGTCGGTGTTATGGGCTTTTGAAAATTTTAGAGAAAAATCAAATTACGTGATTTTTGCACGAAAATGTCATTTTCTCAACGTAGAAACGACTTATCGACTATATCAAAAAAACGGGTGGGGATATTATGTCAGTCCATAACTGCAAAAAGTTTAGTAGTTGTTGGCTGATCTTGAGTTTCATAACTGTGGCGCAAAAATTAGTCAAAAAAACCGCTGATGGGGTGTATTCAAATGATAGCAGCAGTAAAATTGCAAAAGATAATCTGCTTTTAAATATAGTTTTTTAAAGCTAGAAGGTGTAAAAAAAGTGTGAAAAAGACCGCTCTAGTTTTTGTTGAGGTTAAGTGCAGTTATGGTAGTTTAAAAAAACACCTAAAAACGCAATTACCCCCTTAAGTGGGGCCCCCTCAAACCCCTGGGACTAAATTTTAGTTGGGAGTAGAGTATTCCCTTCTCATCTACCGAACTACATGACGTGTCACCGCATAGTTCTGAGTAGTGCGTTTAGTTGAACTTTCAGATTTTTTTATTTTTAGCTAAACTCATACTAACTGGAAATTACAGTTAAGTATATATGTGAAGCCACCAATTGGCATAAAAAAATTGACCAGCCAAACACTAATACTAAAGAATAAAAAATAACAATGATCACACAGACAGACTTGAAAGATAATCTGAAATAAGAAACCTACTCACAAACATACATTTTTGTGTGTGTACTGTGCTTACTGATAACTAAACAGTCACGGTAAAATTGTTTTCGGAAAACAATTGACAGAATCTCACTGTTTGGTGTGAAATTTTGCTGAAATACAAACTTCCGAAAAAAATTTCTGCCAAAAATATAAACCAAAGGAAGGGGGGACCACAGGAACATTTTTAACAGATTTGAAAAACCGAGACCGGGTACAAACCGAGACTTTTCGACGACCGAGACCGAGACCGAGACCGAGACTGGGCTAGTCTCGGGTTTTGACCGAGACCGAGACTTCCATCCCTTCCCTACTATAGGATCACCAAGGTACACCAATAAAGCTCCATATGTCCGTGGTATAATATGTAAAAATTACTATTGTAACCACAGATGTACATGGGGGGGGGGGGGGGGGGCAAGCCCCCCCCAGATTTGAAATTCCAGGACAAGCCCCCCCTCAGATTTGACCCGTCGGGACAAGCCCCCCTCTCTGAAACCCCAAAATCGCTTCAAATCGCCGTAAAATGCTTCAAAAATGACCAAAAAAACGAAAAAATCGCTAAAAATATCGAAATTTCGCAAAAAATTTCCAATTTTTAGGGAAAAATTGGAAATTTTCGCGTTTTTGGGACAAAATATCGGGACAAGCCCCCCCTAAAGTGTCGAAAATTTTTTGATTTTTGTTTTCAAATTATTATATATTTCATAAATATTAATTTGACGAATTATGGATTTTTTGAAATGTGAGTACAGAGCGGTGATCCAATTTTTGGAGAAGGAAGGAAAAGGGCCTGCAGAAATTCACGATCGCATGGTGGTTTTGTACGGTGATAATGCCCCGCGTTCAGCTACGTTGAAAAATTAGGCCGCAGAGTTCAAGCGCGGTCGCATATCGCTCGAAGACGACCCTCGGCCCGGTCGGCCTTCGGATGCGACCACTGACGAAAACGTGGCCCATATCGAACGCTTGATCATGGCTGACCGAAGAGACAAGGTAGAGAAAATCGTGGCAGAGGTTGGAGTGTCTCATGAAACCGTTTGCAGCATTATTCATGATCGTTTGGGTATAACTAAGGTCTCGTCAAGATGGGTCCCCGAAACCTTTCTGCTCAAGATCGTGATCAACGTGTGGTGTTAAGTCGTGAGCTTTTGACCCAGTACAATGAGGTTCCAGCTGAGTTTGCAGCACGGTTAGTAACTAGGGACGAAACGTGGATTCACCACTGGTACCCAGAAACCAAATTGAAGTCCATGCGATGGAAGCGCAAGGCTTCTCCGCCCCTCAATAAATTTCGCACTCAACCCGCGGCCGGCAACATTATGGCGTCAATTTTTTGAGATTATACAGGGATTCTGATGATCGACTATATGCCCTATAAAACCACAATAACGGGGCAGTATTATGCTGATTTGATGCCAAAATTGCGCGACGCTATCAAAGATAAGCGACGAGGGAAGTTGAGCAAGGGTGTGCTGCTTTTGCACGACAACGCGCCTGTCCACAAGGCAAGAATTACGCAGGCTGCTATTCGGGACTGTGGCTTCGAACAGCTTTCTCACCCACCCTACAGTCCAGACTTGGCCCCCAGCGACTATTATCTGTTCCGAATCTTGAAATTTCACCTCCGTGGCACCCGCTTTAAGTCCGATGAAGAGTTGAAGGCAGCTGTGGAATCATGGTTTGAGGGGCAGTCGGAAGAATTTTATTTTCTCGAGACTGACAGTTTGAAAGAGAAATGGGCGAAGTGTGTTATCGTTATGGGTCATTATATTGAAAAATTAAATGCTTTGTTTTGCTCAGTTGTGATCGTACATAGGTCAGGCTACGAACTTTTTGACCACCCCTCATATATATGCTGAAATTAGCTGCGTGTTTACAGAGTTAATAGTTCAGTTCCTGCCAACCTAATCTGGCGTAAAGATGCCGTCTCCACGCTCCAGGGAACTGTGTTAAGGTGGTAGTTTCGTATATGCAGCTTTTTTTGATGAGCTGTTACTCGGTTGTTTTAGAAGCTATTCATAAGCGGTTTTTGCGTTTCACAGACAAAGAAATAGAGCATAAGCACATGTATTTGTTTTGTTGACAATTTTAACAGTTTGTCCAAAACACGCTGTGAAATATCTCAAATTCGGCATTTTTCAAGTTTTTGCGTTATGTTTCATTTTGGAAAGAATATGACTTGATGAAGTTTAATTCCAATTTAGTCTAAATTTACTTGTAGGTGTCTCAATACGTGCATAGTTTCATTTGGATAAGTCATCATGTTGCTTCAGTATTTTAAATCTAAGCTTCAAAATAGAACTTTTTTGAACTTTGTAAAACTTTATGGCTTGAGAAAACAAAAACTACAATACCTATCAATAATTGCAAAAAAAGGAATCTAGACATTCAATTTTTTTCATTTTGGTCAAATATTATGAATATAGACTGCACACATAATCAGCAAACTGACACTTTCGAGTATATACATGACGCATCTTTTAGTGTAATGAACGTGTATGCGTTGCCATGGCAACCACGGCAATAAATTCAACCACCATAGTCTAAAGTGGCCTATTGTCTTTCAGTATGACCGCTAATACATTCAAACGACAATACGGAAGCTAGGTAAAACGAATATAGAACATCACCTCTTGTCACGTATTTTCGAGCGTTTTTTGTCAAAAATGGGGGTGATACACATCAGAGCTCATAACCCTGGTTATATAACAGTTGGTAACATGAGTTTTGACACAACACTGTAGTACAACTTTATCTAGTTCGGTGCCGAGTTTTGAAGATATGCGCAGCTTAAATTTTACATCACATTAGCCTACAAGTAACCCTTACTTGGACAGTTCTAACACAAACCACATCAAGCCAATCATGTTCAAACTAGGCATAGTAGTAACCCACA
>JASANF010009917.1:0-12004 GCA_030248245.1 Trissonchulus sp. WLG1_4
CTGAAAGTAAGCACCGAGCAAACATTATAGTGCGCGAACGAACAGTTAATTGCATTTTTTGCTCGGTGCGCACAGGTCGCGATTCCTGAGTAATACACTTCAGTACGTAGTCGCGGATAGCGTTAACTGTGAACGTGATACCTATGTTGTGTTGTGTTGTAGGTGGACCGTGCGTATACGGTGCAGTGCTTCTACATGGAGGCGGACAAGACGGTTTCTCAGGAGCTGGAAGTGTCCATGCTGACCACCGCCTTCCAGACCCAGCAAGTGCCCATGCCCATCTGCCGCTACGAGATCCTGGACGGGGGCCCCGACGGGCAGCCCATTAGGTACACGATTGTTGGGCAGAACGTGTACCACAAGTGGACCTGTGACACGGAGACGGTGGACACGTTCTGCATGGTGGTGCACTCCTGCTTCGTGGACGACGGCGCCGGCGACCGCGTGGATCTCCTGGACGCCAACGGCTGCGCTCTGGACCGCTACTTGCTCAGGAACCTGGAATACCTCACCGACCTGATGGCCGGCCAGGAGACTCACGTCTTCAAATACGCCGACCGACCACAGCTATTCTTCGAGTGCCAAATCACCATCACCATCAAGGTGGGTCTCCTCAATATCGCACAGACTTACTCAATATCACAAGTGATCTGCGGAACTTATTTGATATCCCGTGCAACCTCTACATCTTAAATTTTCACTTACTCATTTCACTTAAAAGTCACTAGCCATGCACAGTTCGCGTTCATATACCCAGTGTAGGTAATACGCCGACCCTAGGCTCTTCTTTAAGTGCCAGATCACCATGACTATCAAGGTAGCACACTAACACAACACATTGTAGGGTTTGTTGGCAGGCAGACTGATTATCCATGCACAGTGCGCGTTTATATAGTAAATTGCACGAGCTAGAACAGACATGACAGCACTAGAGTTAATGTTTCAGGAGCCTGGTAGCACGTGTCCCCTGCCGCAGTGCTCTGAGCCGGAGCGAGGCCGTCGTAGCGTGCGGGAGCTGGGCTCGGCTGCGGGCACTCTGGACGTGCTGGCCACCATGGACAGTTTCGAGCTGGAGGACGACCAGAAGCCCCTCGGCACCCCCTTCGCCCCCCGACACTCCCAAGCCCCCGCCCCACGGGCCCCCTCTCAAGGCTTCTGTCTCTCCCCTGTTTCCTTTTCTCTGCTCATCGCCGGACTCATTGCCTTGTTCATCATCACTACTCTTGTCACTGTCACATTTTGTAATCGTAGCAAATACTAAATTATTGAGTACTAAATTTTTTACTAGTCAATTAACTCACTGATTCAATTCATTTCATTTGGAAAAATTGCCACGCGTTGTTATTAAAACTTGTTCTAAACTTCCATGGAATTTTAGTTGTAGTCTAGTTTAGTCATTGACTTTATTACTAACTGTTAAAGGTTGCGGGTTTTGTTGAAATTATTGTTGCTAAGACAGTGCGGGTCACCAAAGTCTTGCAACAAAATCATTTTGTTTTTTATTTTTTTAGTTTAGGGCTCACTATTTTTGAATGTTGAATACGTTGCAGCGCATTACCAGCCAGTAAGCGTTTGAATTTTTAAATTTTAAACTTTGGTTTTTTCAGCTTGAAAAAACTGGAATCGTTTTTGGTTTAAACCAAGACTACATACGTAAGACTTGACGTTTTTTGCCATTTTTTCCAACTTTGTGTTCAAAATCAGTCTTGAAGTCTCAAATATTTCTGTGCTAAGAAAGTGCTGTGTAAGTCGATAAATGGTATTAACATCTAGTCAGTAGTTACTAACCGTAATATTGTGTTAAACTTGCACAAATCAGTATTGTAGGTTTAACCATTACTGACGACTGCATTTTCGTGATCTGTTTTTGATTTGTAAATTTATCGTTTGTGACAAAATTGTATTCTTGTTATGTTATGTTGCAATTTGGCAGACGTATGAAATAAATGCTCTTGGTTGTGCTTTGATTTTCAAATTTATCTAAACAGAAAATCATTAAATATTGTACGTTTTTTAAATTGTATCAGCTGGTAGAAACCTACAAAATATGTTGAGTGAAACTACAGTAAAACTCGCGAAAAGTGACAAAGGTTGGCCGAAATGTGGCGAACAGAAACTTTTCACTTTATAACGTTAAACAGGGGTTCCAAAAAAGTTTTGTTCTTCCCTTTATCCAACCTTGATCACTTTTCGCGAGAAATGAAGCTCGTCGTAGGCCGACGTAAAAAAACTTTTTTGCACAGTACAGCGAGAAATTTGAGACAACAATTGACATTTTGACTGTCTTTAACCTTAAAATTTTCAGCCTACAGACGTGCTAGAAACTTCACTTGCACTTGCCGAGGCTTTATCGGGTGCGTAGTTTCAAAAGTAGCAAAATGTTAATAAAAGTGTATTAGTACATTTATTGCAACGGTTTATTAGCATCTTTATTACACGGTGATATATTTTTCTAAAAAAATTTCGATTTCGTTCTAACTTGCCAAAATTGCCTTCTGATTTGCTGATTTGAATTGTAACTTGGCTCAATAACTGCACCTGCACATGCACAGCCCAAAAATAAAAAACCTAAACCGTCTACGAACAAACATTGCTGCTTATGGTAGGGACTAAGTAAAATATACATACATAATGTACCATCAAGAGTACGTAATAGAATAATAATAATCTTAATACGTAATACTACATATGTACCTATGGTACCATCCATATAATTTACCATCATAATGTAAATGGTGTGACTCATTATAACTTATCAAAAATGTTTATGTGTTTTATTAAGCACTACGTCATTAGCGGGAAAAGTTGCTGGCATTGTAATTAGCGTTTTTAGCTAAAAAGTTAAGGTTTCTTCCGATGCTTCTTTGGATGATTGTGGGGTCGTGACCCAGCAAAACTTTGTCAGGCCCTAGTAGCAATACTTATCATATTTCATGCCCCCGTCATTCATGACTAAACTATGACACTTCGTAATACCTTGGGGCGGCACCTGCAGTACCGACCAAAATTCCTTGTTGCTGACTCCGGAGTCCAACCGGAGTCATCTGAAGCAAGTAATTTTGGCCGGTACAGTAGGTGCATTAATTTTTATTAATTTGCTGAGATGAGGGGTAATGGGCGTAAACATAAACAACATAAAGGGGCTATTTGTGCACAGCCGCCCCAAGGCACATTAGGGAAACTGTCATACTCTTCCTATTATTTACTCTTGATGCTACTTGTTCTGTTTTGCCGAAAATAAAAATAAGTTTGAGCAAAAGTAATACCGTCAGAGAAACGCATTCAACTGTAGAGCAGGAATAAAAAATGTATTAAAGTTAAAAAAACACGTGGGTTTAGGTTATACAAAAGCAATCAGCAAAAAAACTTATTTTAAAAAACAACAACCTTATTGAGAATGAAAAAATTTAAAGTTCGTTCTCGCTTAAAATATCTGGTTAATATAAACAAGAGTCCATAATAACAAGAGTGTGACACTCTTGTGGACCCCAGCTTGGTCGCCGCGGACATGCTGCGACCATTATCTCCCAAAAAAGGCCACAACTGTGGGGGGGGGGTACCCCCCTACACGAATGAAGGCATAGCCCTCAACTGTGGGGGGGACCCCCCCCCCCCACGAATGAGACCATAGGTCTCAAACGTGGGGGGGGGACCCCCCCCCACAAATGAGGGTATACCCTCAAATGTGGGGGGGGACCCCCCCCACGTTTGGGGCAGCCTAAAAAATGACCCGGAGACGCCCCGCCGCCACTTTTTGAGGTAAAATTGTGTTCCTAGGGGTATTTTGAGGTGCTGAACTCGAATCTGTGGCTCATTTTTGTCACCGCGGACCCAGTTGACCTCCACAGGCTACAGTACCAACTTGGGGTCATTTTTTCAAAAATTGAAACTTTTCATGTTTAAGTGTTATTTTGGCCCCTGAACACGAATCCGGAGTCCACTTCCGTCAAGGATCCTCTTGGACTCAAATATGTCAGGACTCTCTTTTCTAGGCACAGGACGCACCATTTTAAGCAGTGGACCCTCCATTCTCAGCAAAAGATACTCCAATCTTGGCACACAACCCCTTATTGTAGCCGCCGTAGTAAAGTCCAACACGGTGCGAGGCAAAAATGGACTCTAAAGTTCGTGTTCCGCAAATCATACTACACCAACAGTACCAAAATCTCAGTTTCAAAAATTTCAAGCCTTAGGACCTAGTAGAGGGGGTAACCTGAGGGGGTCACAGGGGGGCCCAGGAGGGTCCTAGGGCAAAAATAGATCTCAGATTCGTGTTCAGGGACTCAAATTACCCCGAGAAACAGCAAAATCTCAATTTCGAAAATTTGACCCTTTGCCCCCCTGCGGCATGGTACCCTGGGGAGGGGGTGCTTGGCGGGGTCCACGAGAAATCTAGGCAAAAATGGACCCCGGATTCGTGTTCAGCACCTCAAAATACCCCTAAGAACAAAATTTTACCTCAAAAAGTGGCGGCGGGGCGTCTCCGGGTCATTTTTTAGGCTGCCCCAAACGTGGGGGGGTCCCCCCCCACATTTGAGGGTATACCCTCATTTGTGGGGGGGGGTGCCCCCCCACGTTTGAGACCTATGGTCTCATTCGTGGGGGGGGTCCCCCCCCACAGTTGAGGGCTATGCCTTCATTCGTGTAGGGGGGTACCCCCCCCCACAGTTGTGGCCTTTTTCGGGAGATAATGGTCGCAGCATGTCCGCGCTGCTAGGCCACAAACGTGGCCAGTGTCACACTCTTCTCATTATGTACTCTTGATATAAATAAGAAAGTTTAGCAAGTTAGTAATCTGGCTTGGATCGGCAAATAATTTGATGTCTGAAGGGTGCTCTAAATCATTCCGTACGCCACTTACAGTTTCACTGATCTTATTTTATTTATTTTATTCATTTGTTTCGGGGTGGCTTATATTTATTTATTTATTTATTGAGATCCAGTATGTGCTTTTCGGCGAATAACTCTAATTCAGGTAATGGCAGTTTTCTCGCAAACAATGCAATTGCTTTTGCCAGACTGCTATTGTACCTTTATGTTCTGACTGTAATAATCAAATTTCGCAAAAGCCTTTTCAATACGGCGTTCTATGTTTTGATGGTATGCATGGGAATAGCTGACATTTACGTTCTAATTATTCATTTCAGAATTATTAACCCCAGCGTTTCAATCCGTTTCCAAAACGCTAACAGACTGTACAGTATGTCAACGGATTTTTGTACGTTTTTTTTGCTAACTCCTGAGCTAACTTTCTAGCCTTTATAGCCGTGAATAGGTTTTTTGCGATTTGGTTTCCTCAAACGCATGAATAGTATTTCAGTAAAACAGTACCGATTATTATATTTTGTTGCGGCTCTGAGTTTGTTATCGAAGTTGCGGCATGTTAACTGTAGCATTGAATAGTATGTACCTGATTTAACCCTCTTTTAAATTTACGGCTCATGTTCACGTGCATTTTACATGTTAAAATATCTGCAAGATGTTTTTACCGTTTCAGTCCCATTGGTGTTTAATGCCGCAACGATGTACAAGTTGAACCAAATCAAAAACAAATTTCTACCACAAATTTTAGCAATATTAATCTGCTAATTTCCACTGCAGTTCGAACTTTTGAAGATTTGATTTATTTTGGTCACTGATTTCAGTCTCTGTGAACAGAAACATTTGTGTTCTGAGTGACTGACTTTGTGTTTATTCTTAGTATTTGCAGTTTCTTATATTCAAAGCTCTGTTATGAAATTTCGCAGAATAACAACCTAGGTATAAACATATCTAATTTAATAACAAAAATATATTTGTGTCACCAAAATAGTAACAGCTGTGCAATTTGGGAACTGGAGGAAAATAACAAGAATTATTCTTATATATAAATAATCATGTACAATAATCAAGAATGTTATCAGTTGTCAAACATTTTGTTATTCAAACGAAGCTATTTTTGCTTTCTAGCTTTTCGAGAATAAGCATTATGTGTCTAACGATTGAGAACTGTATAAAATGTTGACAGGGGAGAAACAGACAGGTTCAATAACGTTTTAAGAGATTGTCTAATAGTTTCTATTTTCAGTACGGTAAGTAACAACTGTATATAAAATGAACTGCAGCTTAATATTTAGTGTAATAAAACCGTTTTCAGGAAGTGACGCCGTCATGTGATATTTTATTAAAAATCGCTAAAATTTGCTATTCCAGTGATATTATTTTTGTGTTTTTGCGACATTCATAGCAAAAGTTAGGTCACTTTTCTAGGTAACTTTCAAAAATGATTATGTAGGTACTAAAGTGGTTTGTCGCGGGGGATTTCTTTATACTAAAATTCCAAAAATTTTGTTTGCTTAAATTTCGCGTTACATCAATTTCATTCACAGAAATCTGTAAAAATGTACTTCCGTGGACTAAATCTCAAGTCTCGATGTTGCAATCTTTTCATGCGTTATTTTACATGTTTTTAGACAATTTCTGATGTGTCAATTTTTTTATTTATATTAATTTAGCCTATTTTATGAAAAAATTAAATTCAAAAATTCGTATATTTTTCAAAATTTGAAAAAATTCAAAATTAAAGGTCCGTAACTTCTTTTCTGTATCATATAAATGCACCAAACTTAGCATTAAAATTTACCCTGTTATTGGCTATGTTGGTGTAAAGAATAAAATTAGTAGGAGTTATACTGTCAATTTTACAAGCAAAACAAGAAAAATGCAAAAATTCACGAAATTTGACTAGTTTGACAGTGTCTGCTGACTAGCTTGTTACAGATTTAAGCTAGATAATGTGCATAAGTGTAGTTTCAGTCAAGTTCTTTAACGTGAAAAAGACAGCTATTAAATTCATTGAGTCAATCAAAAGTTTTAGCACGTTACAAAAACTGTCGAAAACGTAACTACCACCTTAACTGGTAACTGATTCCTTTTCAGTTAAAGTTGAGCAGTTACAGTTAACTGATAATAACTGATAACTGAACTGCTCTGATTTTCCAAAGCAGTTAAAAACTGATAACTGAACTGCACAATTTTCAGAAGCAGTTAACTTAACTGTAACTGAACTGCTTCGATCGTGAAAAACTGACTGAAATCAGTTAACTGATTTTATTTTCAGTTATATGCAATAACTGAAAATAATTTTCAGTTAGCAAAAAGCGTTTTTGATTTTCAGTTTTCAAGCATAACTGAAAAGTGACTATTCAGTTCAGCTGTGGGAACATTTCAAAAATCAATAAATCCCACTATTTTACGTGCGTATTTGTATATTTACTCACATGTTTCTATTTACTCACGCGCATACAAATACTGTTTTTGTACACGCTGACATTTTCGATCGAACCTAAAAGTCAATTGATTATTGGCTGTCGGCCTACAACAAGACACTAAAATCCTCCTGCCGTTAGCTTTTTCTTGTCTAATTTTCATCCTCCCTTAAGGTGGTAGTGACGCCAAAGCAGTTGTGCTCATAGGCTGCAAAATGAGAACTTTTAGCTTTGAAATTGTACGTTCACTGAGAAACTAGTGAAATGCCATATGGTGTCAAATAAATACTGCCAGACACTGGACCACCAATATCTACCAATATTTTTAACCAATCACCATTTGTGAGCCAGACATGACACAACAGAAACATAAAAGTTCAAAAGATCAAGCCAGATATCAGATTGGCCAGCTTGTGAAGTACATGTAATGTTTTGACGCACAATTTTTTGCCACAATTAAGAAAAATGAAAAATAAAGGTTTGTTTTTCTTTTGATTTCAAAATAAGTGTCTAAATTTTTTACAATTTATCATTATTGCTGTGAGTACGCTACAGGTTACGCACAGTTTCACAGTTCAAACAGGTATTGCTCCACAACCACTCTAGCAATTTGCACTAAAATTTGTGTGCATAAACCAGAGCATATGTGCTTTTACTTTGTGTAAAGAATCTAAACAAAAAGTTTTTTAATTGTGACGAAATTATCGAATGTGAATAGGATTTCAAAACGTCATTTTTCCGAATTTGCGACCTCACTGCTAACTGTATACTGCATCAATTTTTCTGAAACTTGTCACAAATATTTGCCTTGAAACATATTTTTTGAATATATATAGAACAATGACCTATCTTTTACTGAAAAAGTTTTATAGTCGCGCAAAATCGACTGCTTTTGCGACACTACCCCCTTAACAGCTTCCGTGGAAGTGTGCAGTAGGGCAAAAAAGTTAAACTTTAACTTTAACTTGAATTAAAAAAGTTTGGGGTCTTTCTTTAACTTTAACTTCAACTCGTAAAAAAGTTAGTGCGTTTACTTTAACTTAACTTTAACTTAAACTCGAAAACTCTAACTTTAACTTTAACTTTTTTTAGCCAAAAATTCTTACTTTAACTCAAATGCTAACTTTTTTTATACTTTTACTTGTTCGTACTTTTTTTACAACTTTTTTGACACTGTTTCAATATTGTAAAAAAATGCTCTCAATTCAATTTTCAATTTATTGGCAGTTTAACGGTGGACTGCACCAAATCGGATTAACTGACGATTAGCTTAAACCGATTTAGCTCAGGCTTGGTTTAAGTCCGCTGCACCAGTGAGGATTAGCGCAGTTGTCGCTTAAGTTTTAGTTGAAAACTGGAGTTTAGCTGCGATTTAGCTGAGATTTAACTAAATCGATAACTGGAGATTAGCTCCAGGTCAGACTTAAGTTAATCAGATTTGGTGCAGTCCACCGTAAGATACATAAACGTATACATGCTACGGTTAGAGCTGGTAGTCTGGTTAAAGCTAGAGTGGGACACGCTCTAAATGTCCGTAGTTGTCCGCGTCCGAGTCCGTGTCCAGAAGGTTGTCCGTAACAATTATCCGTGTCCGTGTCCGTGTACGTCAGCAGCATTAATTCACACAGCTACGGACACTCAACGGACAGTGCGTATGCATATAAAATAACACTAACACCTGTTGCTGTGCTGCAGACCGGTGTGTGAACGCAAGTTTTAAAAAATCAATAAAAACGTTCTGCACACATAAAAGGCAAGCTGCTGAGCTAAAATTATGACAAATTTCACATTATTTTACTGTCAAGAAAGGGAGGGGGGATTCTTACCGAAAGAACGACAGCATCATCATCAGAATGACTCAGGGGGGATTCGAACCACCCATCTCTGGATCTGCAGACCAGCGCTCTACCGTTGAGCTACTGGGCCGACAATGAGCTGTCGTAAATCCCTTTAAGTACTGGAGGGGGCCTATCTTACTTCACATTACTATACTAGTTATGTGTAACGTTTAGTAGCTTGCCTGTAAAATAGTCAGTGTGTTGGTGCGCGTTTGCCCTTTGCGGTGGTATATTATTATTTGTCTGTTCACTTTGGTTTCTGCCAAAATGGCCTTTACTTACCCGCCATGTTTCTTTCATTAAATCCTGCCAAATTTACGGGTTAACTTAGCGTTCTTGTTGGGCAGTTTTGGCGTAGAGCCCTGCCGTCTCAATAGTTATTCGTAGTCCCCGGGCAGTATCGGCCTAGAGAGGCCCTGCCACCTCTGCGTTCCGTATGCGCCGTGATCAGGCCCCCTTCCATCCGCTACCTAGCCCCGGAAAGCCCATTCAGGCTTAGTGGGCCGTGATTGCTCTGTGTGCTGCGCCTACTGCGCCTTGCCCCGTAGAGTAGGTAAGCCCCATTTCCCGTCGGTGTCCGGCAACCCCGGCCCGTACGGAAGACCCCGCTCATCATACCTGGAAGCCCCGCCGGTGGAGCGGTCGAGGCTACGGGCGAGGGATGACTCTTCCCTAGATAGCCGGTACCCTCTGTTCCTGCTTGGGCCATTCGTAGGTGCGGCATGAGTCGCCTTACACCACAGACTTCGTCAATCCAAGTTGTCGACGTGTCGAATGGAGTCCGGCGCAAGTCTCCAGGCATGGGTTCTGCATTCTATGCAGCTTGACCTGGATTTAGGTGGCTGCGCAGTTCCATGCAGTCGCCTCATGTTCCAGGATTGGCCTGATAAATTCCTTGTAGACCCGGAGTCACAGTTCCATGTCCATCTTGACGCCCCATTTTGTGCCACCGGAGGATTGAAGCACTCGAAGTTTCCGCTTGGTTCCGCTTTCCGTACGCTCGTCGGCTAACCTGCACTCTGCAACTTTCAGTTTTGCACTGAAAGTGAGAATGATTTACATACATTTTCAGTTTCAGTGCATTAACTGAATTTAGTATGCACGGCCGCTGACATTGGCCGCGCCAAAAACTACTTCAGATACTGTGTAAACGCTGCGATTGTCAACTTGCTTTTAGTCATGTAGAGCGTTAAATATCGTGTACGTCCTTAGTGTTACAGTTTTTTTGGGTGAAAGACTCTAGCACTTGTATTCCGGAGAATAGTCACCGATGCGCCAATGCAGACGTTGTATTCTAACCAAATCTAAAACAGAGTAGAGTTCGGATTGCTTCCGGTTTTGGTTCCGGTTCCAGTCGGCAAAATCGGTTCCGGTTCCACCCTTTCGGTTCCGGTTCCGGTTCCATTACCCATTTTTAAAATATAGTCACAAAATACATTATTTTTTCTTTTCAACAGGCTGCTCATAATTTTGGCCAATCATCTGGATGGATACTGCTAATATACATCAAACTTGTTTCACTTCCATCTCAAACCAAATCAGACCCAAACTATTAGTGTCGGTTTGGTGACTTAACCCTGCACCCCTGCACAGCCCTACATACAGTACATCATCTTTCAGTTGTGGATGAAAGAAAGTGTCACCCCGCGGATTGACGAATTAAGGATTTTTAGGAAATAACATAGCTGCAATCAGTAAGGAAGAAATTTCCAGACTTTTTTAATTTTTAGGCCAAATTTAGTCAATTGGAGACGTATCGGAAATTTTTTCGGCCGCGTAATAAAAACCAAAGGGGGGACTCTTATGTAAAATTTCATTGGGAAAAAATTTGGGGGCGATTCGGTTGCAACTGTTTAAATCAAGGCACCTTTTTTTATTTAAATGTTTCTAAAATACAGTGGCAGGAGCAGCTATATCGACCATTTCATTCACTGTAGTGTATTTACGGTTCTACTGGCGGTAGCAGCTATATCTGCGTGATTTCAAAAATAGCCGTTGGCCGGCTATAACCAAATTTCGTCGGTCAAAACCTAGCCATCTAAAATTTGATACAATAGCCACAGCGAAAAATAGCCAAAATAGAGATAGAAACAATCGGAAATATGCAGTGGCATAGCCACGAAAAATTTTCGGTAAAAATATTTTAAATTTTTTGAAACGTGTTCAAACTTCAAATGCACCGAATTGCATTTTAACGCAATAAACGACACTTGTAACTCGATTCAGTGTTACAGTAAAGTGCAATAACCAGACTTATACTGCATTCTGCAGCGTGCAGTCTACTTATACTGCACGCTGTACTCGAATCGATTTACAAGTCACTTATAGCACAAAAACAATGCTAATTTTTGTCCAGAGCGTCATTAAAAATTACAGCTACAAACACCGAAATTACACAAATGTCAGGCTGGTGAGGGCGCAAACGCTAACAAAATCTGCAAATTTTAGGTACTAAGTTTTGACATTACGAACCATGCATTTACTAAAAATGTTATTTTTTCTACAACAAAATAGATAAACTGTGCTTTAAACAAATGTACAGTAAATATAAAACAGTGAGCAAATTAAGCAAAAATGTATTAAGTATGTAAATATATGGTACATATACACAAGTAACTTATGCGTACACACCGTCAATGTACATATGCTTTCATTAGATGAAAGTGAGGAATACTAACCCAAAAGTTGCAGGGGTCTGGAATGGCAGCCCCCAGAAAAAATGTGGATAAATTATTTAGTTTTAGGCCTAATATTGTCAATTTAGAAAATCAGAACTATCAAGTTACGTTTACTGTCGACTACAAAAATTGTTTGCGTTTCGTAGTCAAATCAAACGCTGACGATTGTCAGTCAAAGAATTGCCTACAGTGTTGCAATCTGTTAACAAAGCTACAGATGTTACCCAACAATCTTCAGCCA
>JASANF010009918.1:0-11161 GCA_030248245.1 Trissonchulus sp. WLG1_4
TTTGAACTAGTTTTGGACTAGTTTTTGAACAAATGGTTTTCCTGTGTACTGCGCTAATGTATATACACGACTTATATCTGCTATGGTGTATTAATAATGAGTAATGCTGACAACTATTATTGGTATTTAGTTATATATTTTGTGTGGCTTTTAATTAAAAACCGTGTGGTGGGTAAAGTAGAGGACAAACGTATAAGGACAGCCCTTGTCACCCATGGTTTTTCTTCAATTTTTTCCTGTATACAACGTATTTTTCAGATTTGCTAGTCCCCCCATGACAGATCTTTCGTGCTTTTTTTATCTAAATGTGTGAGCTGTTAATCTAAATGACAAGTGTTGCTTAGAATTGGTTTTTCTATGCAATTATTATTTCAAAATTCTGAATTTTCTTTCAGCTTCTGAGAGGAGCACTCCCAAACCCAGACCCCTGCAACCACTCTTTTTACGACCAGTGTTGCTTAGAATTGCTTTTTCAATGCAAATTTTATTTCAAAATTCTAAAAAACCTTTAGCTTCTGGGGGCTGCCGCCCCCGGACCCCTTCAATCACTATGATTTCACAACAAGTGTTGCTTATAATTTCTTTTTCAATGCAAATTTTATTTCAAAATTTTTAAGAAGCTTTAGCTTCTGGGGGCTGCCGGCCCCAGACCCCTGCAACCACTATGATTTCACAACAAGTGTTGCTTAGAATTGCTTTTTCAATGCAAATTTTATTTCAAAATTCTAAAAAAAGCTTTAGCTTCTGGGGGCTACCGCCCCCAGACCCCTGCAACCACTCTGTGTGATTACACGGAGCAATATTTTGGCTTAGAAATGGTTTTTCGATGCAAATTTTATTTCAAAATTCTAAAAAAGCTCCAGCTTCTGGGGGCTGCCGTTGCCAGACCGGTAGCAACCACTATGATTGCACGACATGTTCGTGTATCTAAAACTTTTGCAATATCAATGAAATCAGTAGAAAAATTTTAAAAAGCTGAACTTTCTGCAGACTGCGCCGTAAGGAGTGCATGCTCATTTCACCCCCACCCACGCCCCCGGTCGTCGACCATCGGTTCAGGCCCCCCTTTGCGAAATCCTGGGTACGCTACTGGTGGCTACGCCACTGCAGATTGGTGTAATAATGCTTCAAAAATTAAAATTAACAAAAAGTGATAAAAAATCGTAAAAAAATATCATGTATGCAAAAAAATAAGAAACAAAAAATTAAAAACATGTATGCAGCAAAGCAAAAAAATAGTATACTTTGTACCCAAGCTTGTATTTTTTACCCTATCTAACTATACAACCATGTGAGACATTAATCAATTAGCACAGAATATGATAATAGACCTGGCATAGGCATGCACAAAGAAAAAAGGTATCTAAGCCGAAAAAACATCAACAGAATGGCAAAAACTTAAGAATTTTTAAAATTTGAAGGTATAATTTGTCAATTGTGAAGTATCAAAAACACTTTTGTCAGCTTTTGAAGTTTCGGAAAGGGGGGGGGGGCTGCGACCCTCTGAGGGGGGGGCTCAAATCGCTAAGGGGGGGGGGCTGCAGCCCACCCAGCCCCCCCCCCCCTAAATACGCCACTGGTGGAGGCTGGAAAGCCACGTCCTTTGTAAAGAAAGAAATTAAAAGAATTTATTGAAAGTGCAAGCACAAAGGAACAAACTGACAAACAAAACAATAATAAACAAGCAGACGTGAACCAAAAAACGACCGTTCTTTGTGTCCTATTAAACTATTTCTATTTTTCACTCCATTTGAAAACGAAAAATTGAGAAAGATTGTATGATAGCTTCCCTCGCTGAGGGCCATACATGTAACAGCACAGATATTTTTGGTACCCCTCCCCCCCTTGGTCGGACCCCTCTTCTGTGAATGAATGCTGAAAATTCTTCCTTCTGCCTGGTACCCTCCCCCTTTCCTGGTGACCCCCCTCCCCCTGGACTGAATTTCGGGGGGGGGTCTTCCCCCCCCATCCCCCCCCAACTGAGGGCTTGTTCGAAAAATGTCTTTGTGTGTTTTCGAACGTGCTTGAATAGAGGAGTGACTTACTTCTTACAGTTTTCTAAAATCAAAGGCAATTTGACCTCATTTTTTCCGAAAACGCCACATTCAGCAGAATCTTCCGATATTTTAGGCTAAAATTTCAGAGGTTCTCACGTTACCTCACTCCTTCTAGCTCTAGCGACATGTGCGCACGTTAGCTAATATTCTAAGGGTCCAATGGTTAATAACAATTTTAATTGTTCGTTTTAGATTGTCATTTTTTGCGCGGCCGCATCAGCGGCCGTGCATACTAAATTTCTCCCAGGTAATGGATGCGGAAACTGAAGATGCATGTGTAAATCATGCACAATTTCAGTGCATTAACTGAAGCTTGGAGTCATTGTCGCTGGCTCAAGCGCGTATTGTGTGCAGCAAGCAGAGAGCACGTTGTCGCTACGTGTGTGTGCGTGTGTGTATGCATTGTTGTGTGTGCGTCTCTGCACATACTGCATTAATCTACAATGGCTTCTTGACAGTCAATAATTTTTTGAATATAATTTATTGATGTTGTTTACATGTCACATGTGCATAGGTAAAAGTACTCAAGTGTGAATACTGTGGGTATAATTAACTCGAAAAGAATAGACGTGTTCTTTTTCACAAATATTTACACACATACCTATTCAGGTGATTCTTTCTTGGCGCAGTCAAGAAGACAGGGTGGTGCAACTATTTGCTTTTTGTTTGCAAATTTCTTTCCATTAAATCAAAGTTCAAATTGTTCGAATTTTAAGGTAAAGTCTAAAATAGTTTGTACATACACATGCGTAAAACGTAATCGTCTAACTGGTCAGTACTGCCTACTTTCCCAAAATCTTTTGATATATTACCCCTAAAACCAGACATGAGACTATGTGTTGCATCTTTATTCGAAATTAAAAAATGACTCCCCACAAAGAAATCTTGGCGATGTGCTGCGCTTAATTTTACCCATACGGTAAAATAAAAACTTGATGTCGTCATGTGGTAAGAAGTACGCTCGTCAAAAAAAGTGCTTGTTTATTTTAGTAATTTTGACTGATGACTGAGCAAGCAGGAATGTCGTAATTGACAACACCGGTGGGGCAGCCTGGAGTATCTGGTGAAAATTCGAGGTGTCGAATCAGCGGCCAGTCCTCAGATCACATGCCGCCGTCCGCCACGCAATTGGTCAGTTAGAGATCAGATCTATTCTTGTATATATGTTGGATTAGTACAAATCCCGGGTTAAATGCAGTTGGGGGGGAGAAAATAGTGGACCTAATTTTTTAGTAGAGCACCTTGGGGGAAGCATTTTTGCTTCAAGAACCCCTATTTCATTTTTTGGATTTTCTGAGATACGACCCATCGAAATCTGAACCCTCAGTGAGAGACTTTTTCGCAATTTTTTCCCCGAAGCCCTTGTTTTTTCCGTTCTTATCGTGTTAAATGGTGTCAGATTATTGTTTGCAATTTTTTAGAATCAAAACAGAGGCTCTTTGACCAGTTTCTTGCCGAAAAATTGGCCAAATTTGCCAGAAACGTCCAATTTTTGATAAAATTCAAACTTGGCCTTAATTTAGGCTTGGGCTTAGGCTTAGGGCTTAGGCTTAGTATGGGGCTTAGTTTCAGGCTTAGGCTTAGGTTCAGGCTTAGGCTCAGGCTTAGGCAATAAAAAACGTAAATTTTCAGAAAAAAATCCTGCCAGCTTAGCCTAAAGAATCCTGCCAATTAGGCCTAGACGATGCCTTAAAACATCATAACGCACTCAAAACTATCCAAAAAACACAAACCAGAGCCAAATTTGGCTTTGACCTTTGCCTTATGTTCACTTCCAGAAACAATCAAGATGCACTTTTCATGGTGTCATAGCTCCGAAAATTGAAACTTGTAGATAGGGGTTCGATAGGAGAAAATGCCTCCCTCATGGTGCTGTACTCCAAAAAGAAGGTCCACTATTTCCCCCCCCCCCCAACTGCACTTGATCCCAAATCCCTCGCCTAGGAATGAACAATCTGCTCAACTGGGGACATTTCATGCGAACCTCATAACCCAGCGAGCCAAAAAAAGTGAGGTGGGCAACATATGTATGTATATAGACCGTAAGCAAGTTGAAATGGCTTTTTTTTTAATCTAGGCGTGCAGCTTTACCGTGGTGCTATCAAAAGCATTTGATTGCTGCACTGCTCTTGGAAATGCCAATTCAGACGGACCTTATTTTCAGAAGCCCAACGACACGATAAATGACCCTGGCCGGACACACTAAATCGGTCGTCATCAAGTTCAGTCCCGAAGACGGGAGATTGGCTTGCCACGCTGTATGTCATCTATATATATATATTACGGCCATACTATAACGGGGTCAAAGATCACCGGGGCCTTCGCTATTTTTGTACCCTCTAGCTGATTGACCAAAATGACACTAAATTTCGAAAATTGTTGAAATTTATCAAAAGTGCCATTTTTACCAATTTTTGCCAATATTTTCGGGCCCCCCCCCGGCCTCTCCATTTCCCAAGCGGATCCCCCTTTCCCTCATATGTATATGGTACATACACTGGGATATTTTAGTGGGGGGGGGGGGGCTGGGGGGGGGCCCCCCCAATTTGTACGGTGCCCCCCCCATTTTGGTCGCGCCCCCCCCCCCCATTTCAGATGGGGTGCCCCCCCATAGCCCAAAACTTTTTCCGAAAGGACGTTTTAACGAATTTTTAGCTGTAGCAATGTCGTGTTCGTCGGGTTTTTGAGTCCTTTTTGGCTAAATTTAGTATTAGCGTAGCTATAATATATAACGTATGAAAACGTAACATTTAGCGTATAATAACCATTTTTTCTTATAAAAGTAGTGTTTTATCGTGAAATTGGTGCGCCCCCCCCATTTTGGTCGACGCCCCCCATAAAATTTTGCCTAAAAATATGCCAGCATACATATATATATACATACATAAAGTTGGGGGGAGGGGAGGACCCCATTGAATTCGCCCCAGGGTAGGGAGTTCCGTACACGCAGGGGTGGCAGCCACAGATGTACATGGGGGGGGCTTCCCCCCCCAGATTTGAAATTCCGGGACAAGCCCCCTTCTCTGAAACCCCAAAATCGCCTCAGATCGCCGTAAAATGCTTCAAAAATGACCAAAAAAACGAAAAAATCGCTAAAAATATCGGAATTTCGCAAAAATTTCCCATTTTTAGGCAAAAATTGGAAATTTTCGCGTTTTTGCGACAAAATATCGGGACAAGCCCCCCCCCCCCCTAATATGTCGAAAATTTCGGGACAAGCCCCCCCCCCCCAGACCGAGACCCCGTGTACATGTATGGTGGCAGACTGGCAGCCCTCAGAAACTTCTCAATTTTGCATTTGAAACGGTGCATTGTGACTTGTGAGCGTACCACAGGCACAGTGCATTATTGTGCAAAATTTAAATTTATTCTAATCGACCAAAAGTAGAATTGAATGACCTGAATTTTGCAAAATTTTGTGAAATTATCCTAAATTCTGCAATTTTTACTAAATTTTGCCCAAATTTTCCTGGCCCTCCCTCCCGGCCCCTTGATTTGGGGGGTGCATCACCCTCCTCTCATACATGTATGGTTATGGCTTACACCAGAATGTGAATTAGTGTTTTTTACTTGCAAACATCAGGCCAATTTTTGTTGACCGGACCGAAGGAGTTATTTTTAGTCCGACTATACTGTTTAGAAAATGTTTATATATGCTTAAAATGCCATTCCAAAACCTCTTGGTTAAAGTTTAGTAATAAATTAAGATTTAATAAAAGTTCATATGGAACTTTAATGAACTGAAATCAACTGCTAATAGGATAGAGCGAGCTTAAACGAACTTAGAACTAAGCCAGTTGCCAGCCAAGCTATTTTAGAGTATATGTCTGGCAATGCTACGTTAGTTGATGAACGGTTGCTACTTTTTAAAACTGCAAACAACTTTTTGAGAATGTTTAGCTATAAATTAGGACGGAGGTATTGACGTGTAAATTTTTGTGGAAATAATAGGAATTTGTTATATATATATACCATACCGCAACTAGCAAGCTGTGCGTAAATATATATATATATATATATATATATATATATATATATATATATATATATATATATATATATATATATATACTTAATTTTTGTGTTTGTGATAAAATTCGACTTCGACGTACGTACGTTATTTTGCCTCCATGTCTTCGATAGATATATGTGTACTTACTTTTTTAGCTGCGGATAAATTGATAAAGATATGGAACGCGTTCGATGGGAAGTATGAGAAAACAATAGTCGGACATAAATTGGTAAGTTTGGCAAGGTTGGCAGTCTCGGTCTCGGTCTCGGTCTCGTAAAAAAACCGAGACTAGGCTGGTCTCGGTCTCGGTCTCGGTCTCGGTAGTATAACCGAGACCTGCCATAGGGTGGTCTCGGTATTTCAGATGACACTTAAAGTTTTGAAAATTTTGCCAGTTCACGAAGATTTTTTTGGAAAATCTTAAATTTAAAAAAAGACTGCGAGGCATGAAAAGGTAAACTGCTGCAGAAAGGGAATGTCACTGCACTGACAAATTTTAGCGAACTTCAAGTTTAAACGTTGTATTATACACCGTCCCTAGTTTTATCAAGCTAGAGTTTCGAACTAAGGTTTGAGCTAGAATGGGTTGCCTGTCTTATCTGGAACCTTTCAACTTCAAGCATATGTATGTTAAAAGTAAAATACTGACCATCATTTACCAGATAGTCCTAACTTCGTAGTTAATTCGTAATAAAAAAAATTCTGGCTTCTGCAACTTTACCAAGTGCGAACTCAGTGTGCAGTTTAATTGAAATTTCTTGAGCGAGCCCCAACCTTTTACCGCATGTCAAAACATGAAGCATTTGAAAAAACCTAGGCACCACAATCAAATAAATTTTTGGCTATAAGGTGGTTGGGGTTGAGGCAACAATCCTTCCGGCTTCCCCCCACATAACTGAGTCAGCGGTAGAAACTCTTTTCTTCTGGTCCGTGATGGTGCCACTATTAGAACTTCTGATCGTAGCACGAGCACGGACGATTCTATGCTGGCACCGGAGTTAAACTGCAAAAGTGCCAACCTATGCAGTATGCACTACAAAATGCCTGTATTAAAACGCCCAAACGCCCTGCTAAGAATTGTGCGAAACTTCAAAAAATATCCAAAAGTTGTCAGAATAGCGAGAAAGTGATCCTCTTCTCCGGTTGTCAATTACTCTCCTGCATCCGGTGCTTATAATGATGTTTCTCCTACCTAATGGTCACTTTTATCATACTTAATCACTAATTTTTCACGTTTCAAAATACCTCAATTGTCTAAAATTGAAATTTTAAAAAAGGTCTCCAAGGGCTGGTCTCGGTCTCGTAGGTCTCGTTTGGGTGGTCTCGGTTGCCTGGTCTCGGTCTCGGTCTCGGTTGCAAACCCGAGACTTGCCAACCCTGAAGTTTGGTGCTGGTTTTTTTCTATTACCTTTTTCGCTGTCGCGTGAAACCATCGCGAAAGTTTTTTTAAAGTATGTAGTAGTTGTGATTGGAAACTTTGAAGTAACCGAGTTTAGTGTTGGAATAAGTGACGTGAGCTACATTTTTTAATTTTTTTTGTTTCAGGGCATTAGTGACGTTTGTTGGTCTCACGATTCCAAACTGCTGTGTAGTGCTTCTGACGATCGAACACTGAAGCTCTGGGACTATTCCACGGTACTACAAAATGGTTATATACTTTTACATCAGATAACGAGTCGGGCTAAATGTATGGGAAGGGGGTGCCTCTCATGGATAGAGGGGTGCACTAAAGTCTAGATAAAACATTATTTCTCTATTTGTACACGTAGATGGATACAGCACTGGCATTTGGCGAGAACCCCCCTTTCCGGTCTCGGTATTTGTGAAGGGGCGGTTTGTGTGAATTTATGACCAGCAGAACACAAGAGTTTAGTGCGGGTAAACGGAACCTGAGTACCTGACATAGTGTGTCAAAAGCTGTCACTTCGCTTTGAAAACCACGACTGATTATGAAAAGCTTGATGGATCGTAGCCTGTTGTACTGTTCTCGGCTACGTTGCAGTGGGCATCGATAGATTTCTTTTTTAGGTTTTTAAAGTTTTTTTTAAGTTTTATAGGGCCAATTATATCAAGTTGTAAGGTGGCATACACCCCTAATCATAACCAATCTGCAGTGATGTCCTATATCGTCGGTGGGAGTAACACTGTTGAAATTTCTCGCTGAAGTTGATAAATTAAAAATGTGTAATCGGTCAGCTAGGATTCGATCCTACGACCTTCCGGGTTCTACTTGTGAATCCCAAGCATTTTTTTGAATTTTGAAAAGATTTCTTGATGATAATGTTGTTTGCTTGTTCAGGGCAAATGTTTGAAGACATTGAAGGGACACACAAACTATGTGTTCTGCTGCAACTTCAACCCCCAATCGAATCTCATTGTTTCTGGATCTGTGCGTTTGATGCTTTTTTTCTAGTGCATTATAAGTGATTTTGATATTACATTAAGCTTTGTATATTCTAGTTATATACTACACACAGTAGGCATTATTTTCTAGTTATATACTACACACAGTAGGCATTATATTATACTCTGCAGTCTGTGTACGAATACTAAAACTTTTTTTGATTTTACGGTTTACTTTAGTTTAGTTTGAAATTAGATCTGAATATTATTTTTTGGGGAACGTAGAAGGTTTTGTCAATCAATGGCCAGCATTCACATAATAAGCTGTGATAGAGGGAAGGGTTTAAAAGGGGGGGGGGTTCATCCATTTAGTCAATTCTTGACCCACCCACCCCCACTAACTTGTCAACTGGCTATCTATATTATATTATCTAGAATTATATACAATCGTTACCATTTTTACACGATATTAACGGGGGTTTGAAAGTTGAAGTATTATACTACAGGTTTTATGAAAAGTAAGTTATACGTAAGTCTGCTACTGCTTAAATCTACTGCTTACTACTACTTAAATCTACTACTTACTTAGTGCTCGTTAATCTACTACTTACTTATTACTACTTAAATATTACTAAATCTATTTCAGTTTGACGAAAGCGTTCGCGTGTGGGACGTAAAGACCGGCCAATCCCTTCGGACTTTGCCCGCTCACTCTGATCCTGTTTCCGCCGTTAGTAAAAGCTACTTAAATTTTGATATTATGAAAAATTACTTACGCTTATAGTAAAAGCATCTACATTAGTACCTTTTTCTGAAGTTGAAGTACTTAGTAACTTTCAGTTTCGTTCAAGTATATATATAACTAAAATCTTGGGCTACGCTGCTGCTACTATACTTTGAAATAGGTATAGGGAAGCATAGGAAGTATAGGGAAAGCGATAAACTGTGAATATAGGAAACCCTTTCAAACTTTGAAATTAGGATCACCCTAGACTTTTAGATAAGAAAAAGCTACTTAAATGGGGAAATAACTGAGAAAGCTACTTAAACTTTGAAGTTCCAAAAAGCTCAAAATTTTCGCCCTTCTACGCTCTACCCCACAGACCACAGTATGGACCTTGTTCTATGTCTGGGTATATTTTAATTGTAGGTATTTTATTTCAGGTGGATTTCAACCGCGACGGCACTCTGATCTGCTCCAGCAGCTATGATGGCTTGTGTCGCATCTGGGACACGCAGTCGGGGCAGTGCGTCAAGCGCTCGTGGGTCAGTTGCAGTTTCCAATATTTGTCCTTGTCCTTGTCCCTAAGCGATTTCCGAAGAACTACATAGCCAAATATGCCAATTTTTCGCAGGGCGATAGTTGAGGTCACTTCTAGGCCGTATGCAAACAATTGGCTCAAACGCATTCACAGTAGCTGACCCGAATTTCTCCTTTGTTCCTGTCCCTGTGTCGTTAAGGACAAAAATAAACACCGGCTTTAATTGATCAATTAGTTTGACTTTAGTTGACGCCACAGTGATAGTTGCTACAAAATTGATGTAAAGTTGCACACCTGTATTCCACGTGACGCAGTGAAATGCTGTATCATATTATATTGTTTCAGATAAATAATAAGCCCTCCCGTATCTTTCGTTAAATTCTCTCCCAATGGCAAATACATTTTGGCTGCTACTTGGACAGGTATAAGCGATGCGTTCACGCTTTTTGTATTATATTATGTACATTGGTGACTGGAAGTTAACTGGCTATGTAATTAGATAAGACATATTTTTTAGTTGTGTTGCGCACATCAAAATTCTTTTTTTCTTAAAGTCAATGCACCAGAGAGTAATATAAATATTATGCTGATGGCTCATTGTTTCTTTCCGCATCCTATACGCTTGAATTGAAAACTGTTAATGTGATGATAAAATCCTGTTTGCGTCTTCATAACTAAAGTCTGACCAAAAATTGCTGAACTCTAAGCCAAATCAGCTGGTGTGCTTTTTGTGACTACTCGTGTATGTACTCTTGATGCTGGCAATTTGTTCTTTTCATAATGGAATAGCGTGTTTCTTTTTTGTCTCAGGGTCCAGCATTTTTCAGTCAGACTTTGAAGGTGATAGCTCAGTGTTCGTTATTTTAGCTCGCTGAAGCTGTGGGATTTCCACAAGGGCAAATGTCTCAAAACCTACGTGGGACATAAGAATGAAAAATACTGCATTTTTGCCAATTTCTCAGTGACTGGAGGAAAGGTATGAAACGAAGCATAGAATCGGGGTATGATCTGGTGATTTGTTTAGTTATTTCGGGGTAAAGGCTGATCCATACTATTAGTAACATGGAATAGTGTTTATTAATTAATTATTTATTAGTTGATTATTTAGTAATAGTTCATACTAATACGATTAATTATTGATGTTGAATGTAGGGCTCTTATCGTAAATCCGATTTAGCTGATTAGAGTTGATTATTTTCATGAATCACTATGAATAGTGAACTTTCGCCTATCCCAAGATAATCGCTATGTGCTACAGTAACAGGCTGTCTAATTGCAGCGTGCTAGTGTGATTTCTAGAGCGGTGATTAATCGAAATTGTGATTCCTCGATCGGTGCAATTAATCCAAATTATGATAGAAATTTTGGATACGGCCATAGCAGGGGCGAATCCAAGATGAAATTTTGAGGAGGGGTGGGAGTTAATTTTGAGTAGAATTTCTTTTTGAACCAAAAGTTTTGGTTCGGATTATATAAACATTCAAAGA
>JASANF010009923.1:0-49261 GCA_030248245.1 Trissonchulus sp. WLG1_4
ATTTGCCAGATTAGCTGCAGCTCCTGACACAAAAGTTCGACGTAGCTTGGGTCGTCTACATACATCAGGTTCGGAGTCGTCCTACGTCGTGTTAATAGGAAGCGAAGGGGATCGACCGTATAGCATACGAAAGGCAACTTCTCCCGGTGCTTTCTTGTGGTGATGAGCGGTAAGCGAAAGACACAAGGGGCAAGTAAACATCCCAGTCTGTGTTGGTGGTATTGACGTATGTTTTCAGCATACCACATAATGTCCTGTTAAACCGTTCAACTAATCCATCGCATTGTGGATGATATGGACTAGTATTTACCTTACGAGTGTCGCAAAGAGCCAACACTTCAGCGACCATTTTAGACAAGAAATTCGCTCCACGATCGCTCAATAGCTTTCGGGGGGCGCCGTGTCGGCAAATAATCTCAGTGACAAAAGCATGGGGCGATGTTATACGCCGTCTGATCGGGAATGGCAGCGCATTCAGGGTATTTGGGTGAAGTAATCCATAAAGACTACGATGTATTTGTTTCCCGACGTTCAAACAAGGGAAGGGACCCAGTATATCAACTTCAACACACTCAAAAGGGTCCGATATCGAAATATTCCTAATGGGCGCCCTTGCCTTTTAGGATTCTTTTTCGTCTGAAAGGCTTGACAGGTTTCGGCGAACATCAGAATACATATTTGGCCAGAAATATCTCTCCAACAAGTGTTGATATGTTCGACGGTAACTTTGGTGATCCAAGGGGATCGTCATGGTACGCCTCTAGGAGCTCATTGCGCACACTGTTTGGTACCACCAGCTGTTCATACAGTCTCTGCCCAGGGCGCAGGGCCGGGTATAGATGGAACAGCAAACCATCGACTAGTGTATATCGGGGCGAATGGAGTGTAACTTCGGCCACACGTTAATGGTTTGTGGGCAGAGTACGGTCTTGGAGATAACTTATCATCTCCACTATGTCTGGATCCTCTGACTGCGCTTTTCTTATTCGGTCTTCGATTCCCTTTTACGTGTTGTGTCGTGCCGACTGCCCGCACAAATTTCGAGGCACGGTGTGCATAATTTTCGGTTATCGCTGCAGCGGTGACTGGCTGTCGCGATAGAGCGTCAGCGTTCCGATTGGCCGATCCAGGGCGATGTTTTATGTCGTAATTGTGACCTTGCAACGCCATTACCCATCGGGCACACCGTCCACTTGGTTCTACCTTGGTCATGAGCCAGTTAAGTGCAGAATGGACTGTCACCAGCGTGAATCGATGGCCATAGAGGTAGTGTCGAAAAGTTTTCACAGCATAAATCACGGCTAAACATTCTAGTTCTGTAACAGTATAATTCTTTTCAGCTTTCTGCAGGGATCGGGAAACAAAAGCAATGGCGTGTTCGCGCCCCTCGATTTCTTGTGAGATGACGGCATACCAATCCCGTGTCACTAGCGTCCGATTGCACGATAAATGGCTTTGAGAAGTCGGGGTATATCAAAATTGGGGCAGTACAAACAACGTTGTTTCATTTCGTCTCAAAGCATCCATACAGGATGGGCTCCATTGGAAAGCGGTATTTTTTCGGAGTAGGCCATGCAAAGGATCAACAATGTCAACAAAGTTGGCGACAAAACGCCTGAAATAGGAACAAAGTCCCAAAAAACTTTTCAATTCCGTTGTGTTTGTTGGCACTGGGAAATGAAGCACTTTGTCAATTTTTGTTGGATCATTTCCGATGCCATTTTTCGAGACGACATACCCAAGGAATGTCACCTGCTGCTGAAAAAAGGAGCATTTTGACAGTTTTAGTTTGAGGCCCGCCTGGCGTAATCTTTCAAAAACCGTAGAGAAGTGATCCAGATGCATCTGCCAAATGACTTCGAAAATATTATGATATCATCTAGATAGGCTAGACAAATTTGCCCAGTCCAATCCAGCCAGAACAACGTCCATGAGTCTTTGAAATGGTTGCTGGTGCGTTGCCCGGCCCGAACGGCATGACTGTGAATTTATACAGTCCTCGAAAGGTAATGAACGCCGTTTTCTCTATATCCTCGTCAGCCATCTGGATTTGCCAGTAGCCGTTTGCCAGATCCAATGTTGAGAACAATGTCGAGTTTCCCAAAACGTCCAATATTTCGTCTATACGTTTCAGTGGGAACACATCTTTCTTCGAAACCGAGTTTAGCTTTCGATAATCGACACAAATTCGCTTCGTGCCATTTTTTTCTTTGCACAATAACTAAGGGACTCGCCCAGGGGCTGAAACTTGGTCGAATGACCCCGTCTGTATCCATCTTGTTTAGAGCATCCTCCAGTTCTTTCCTTTCTGCAAATGGAACTCGGTAGGGTCCTTGTTTCATGGGTGCATGGTCACCAGTGTTGATGGTGTGTTTTACCAGATTTGCCCTTCCTAGGGGGTCGGTTGGTCCCACAAATAAATCTTCATTGCAGATAATCAATTGCTGCACTTCTTTCCGTTCCGCTTCTAAAAGCACATGCTCATTTAGCGAAAGTTGTTCCATGAGCATTTTGATTTTAGGTTTTACAGTGTTGACACTGTTCTGTACCGAGTCCGCACGGGTCTGCACACTGTTCACATGATGTTCACAGGTATCCGGGTTGGCTCTGTCAATTGCGCAGCACTCCACGACACTTCCGATCATGGTTTGAGCGTAAATATGGATAGGAAGGTTAGTACTGTTTAGAATGCGAATCAGGACCATGGACGTACTATTCATCGCAGGAAGTAGGGCTTTGGCAGCATGTAAGCCTAGTCGATGCATTCCATCCTCATTTGGCTCAAACAGTGTTGGCTCGGTCGACTGGACTTTGCAATGACAGGCTAACACTACTCGGCTACTGGCTGGGTACTTCGACGTCTTCCAAAACTATTACGTTAGCTTCTGCCAGGCCATTCGAGGTGGGCATACTCGCATTTTTCACATGGTCTCCATTCCTGTTCACCGAGTTTCACCGTCTTATTTATGAAGTCCATCTCAAATCGTCCTATTTTTAGCCATGGCGTCTACGCCAATGATTACTGGATGAGAGCTTGTTTCCGCAACCTACGTTTTGAAAACATGTTCTTGCTCTCCCAGACTGTAGCGGAGCGTTGTAGAGCCCACCAACTTCAGTTGTTGCCCCGTGACAGAAGTGGCTGCCATGGAGGTTGGCTGTACGGTATCCTCGATGTTTGGCATGAAGTCCAGGAACTCCCCGACTAACCATAAAGTTACGTCGCTTCCCGGAATCTAACAGGGCTATAATTGGGATGTCATTAACCTTGATGCTCAGACATGTCAAGGTTGTGACTGGTACAGTTTCTTTACCTTCTGCGTTGATCAATCGTACATTTTCTTGTGCTTGTCTTTTCTCCCAGGAACGTGTTGCCGGGGCCTCTTTCTCCGAATAGTTTGAAAATCGCCTCCTGGGGTGCAGGGGGATCTCCGACCATGTCTGAGGTGGCAGCGGTAGTAGTAGCCGTGACACTGGTGGGAGCCGTTTGGGCGTTAGGCCGAAACGAGCTCAGCATATAGGAGGGTAATTCTATTGGCGGAACAAATGGGGCCGATGCTGTAACCTCTGTTGAGGCGACATTACCCAATGCAGGGTTAGTAACTGACGTAGACGAGGTTGCGAGGTGAGTCTATCACGTTTGCATTGATCAATGGCAGCTCAATAAACTCCTCGTTTGCACTCGTAATCCCAAAGTTAGGATTTTCAGATCCGCTGCTAGACGATCTGAAAGTGCCTGACGATGCAATACGTGAACTCATTTTACCTAAAAGTCCGGCAGGAGTCGTTAGCCCTCGGAGAGCACGGCCAACACCGTCTGCTACGTTTACAAACAGTGCTCGTCGTGATTGGCTTGAGAGGCAGTGGAGGGCGAAGAAACCCAACGTGGTGTACAAGCAGCAGGTGAATACCCAGACCTGAAACCAGTTGGTCCTTAGGCCATACAGGAAACCAAAATATCCTTGTTGCATAATATTACCGATTAGGGTTCTTTTGCCTTGGAATACTGTCTGATTCATCTGGGTTTTGACTCCTAGCGTGTCCAATATACGCCGTTGAAAGTTTAAGCCGCCCAATAGCTCGTTCATTGTTATCTGTGTTTGTAAATCAGACCAATTATACATAACGATTTGATGAAAAATCGTTGGTTCATAAACCCACGGTGCCGTAAAATTCCAGTCGTAAATACGAAGTTCCGGTGCGTTAGTTAGCTCCGTGTATGTCCCGTCCTTTTTGTACAGCATAGTTTTATTTTGTAGATTAAACAGTATGTTCCCGTTCTGGAGGCAGTCTGCCGGAAGTCCGTGTGGCTGTACCACGTTCGTAATCGGATCCATGTACCCAGTGTGCAGTTCACCATGTAAACTAAACCTTATTGGGATTTCTTTAGTACAGGTGTCGTTCATTGGGAGAAGCCAATATTGTCCAGGTTGCAGTGGTTGACACGGCCAAACTTCGATGGCCATTCCGCCTGCGCGGGCGAACACATTAGTTTGCTGTAAAATAGCTCGAACGGCCAGCGTTGGATTGCCTAATAGGTCTGCCTTCAGAATTTCTAAAGTGTTGACGCTTATTTCACAGACGGCTTTAAGGGCGTGTTCGAAGGCAAATCTTATATTGTGCTGCTCTTTCAGTGCGATTGCCTGCAACGAAGAGGCTAAGATGTCAGAGGTAACGATACCATTCTGACTTGCCCAGCGCGTGACGGCTGTTTTTGTGTCGTCCTTGAGTATTCCGCGCAATACACCCTCATTGCGAGCTGCGTCTTCCGCCGTATCACTGCTGTCGTCTGTAGTAGTAGTAGTAGGATTGCCTTCTCCAGATTCGGCCTGTCTTTTCCGCCTGTTACGATACTTCCGTAACCAATATAATTGCTGATTGAGAATACGGAATGGAATGCCTTGGTCGCTCATGATAATTTTCCTTCCGTCACAATCCCTAGCCTCTGCGCCGGCGT
This sequence comes from Trissonchulus sp. WLG1_4, assembly GCA_030248245.1. Taxonomy (NCBI): domain Eukaryota; kingdom Metazoa; phylum Nematoda; class Enoplea; order Enoplida; family Ironidae; genus Trissonchulus; species Trissonchulus sp. WLG1_4. The sequence continues at coordinate 4,955 of JASANF010009923.1, forward strand.
GAAAGGTGAGGGCTAAGTTGTCATCATCCGAAAGCCAATTTGAGTCCCACTGATGACCGATTAAGGGTTTCCAGGGTAGGAATTCACAGCGCTCCTTCGTGTCTGGGGTCCATAATAGGTAGGATCCGTCTTTGAGCTGGCAGCTACCAGCTTGGTAATTGCAATGAGCGACATCACCAGCTGTACTTTCCATCACATCTGAGTGGTGACGTTTATAGACATAGGCCTTATGCAAGAAACAGTTCGTCGCTTCAAAATTCTTCCAATAGCAGCAGTGTACACCTCCACCCGGATACCACCATTCAAGTTTATTCTGCGTTTCCCATAATCCCCCAGTCTCGACCAACGGCCCTTCTTCGCATTTGTGCCACTCACGCATGGCATAGCATTCATCAGCATCGATGCGAAGGTCTTCCTTTGTCTCTTCTTTTAAATGTTCGTCATCAAAAAAGTACGTAAATGTCTTCACGACTTGTTTAACCTTTTTGCATTTCCATGCTTCGCTGCGGTACTGTACATGATTCCTTTTGTACAGTAACACGTCAGTTTTGAGGGGCTCCGTCTCGGGCGATAAGTACGCTTTGCACTGCAATGGCTTCGGTAGCCGCCAAATCGTCATATCCTCAGCCGTTTGGCATAGCATTGGAGTTTCCGACGCTCGTAGTGTGGCCACGGTGGATTTAACAAACAGGCCTACCATCAGAGCAATCACAAACAGCGTTGTAACTTGCACTTGCACCGGGACGTGAGTCTGGGCAAGCGAGCAGGGTGCCTTAGGTTTACCTGGAAGTGGGATCTGTTCCTTCGTCTTCGTGGGCACCATATGATTGGTTTCCTTCTTGGTTGTTGCTGCAGCGACGGAGTTAGGGGTAGTAGTAATTCGCTCCACCAGACGCTGATTCTGTTGCATTAGAGCAGTGGCATTTGCGCGTTCTTGTTTTAGCGCATTCAGGAGTGTACTGTTAGCAGTGGTGGCATCCGGCGGCGATTCGTCGTTGTCACGAACTGGGAGCCTGTCAGTTTCCGCTGTTAGAGCGCTGACTCTTCTGGGGGTTCCCATCTGACCACCTGGCTGAGGTCTGGATGGACCATTCCGGTAACTTGCAAATGGTGGTCTGTCGTTTCTTGATTCAGGACGACTAGGGGCACCATAGCGTGTTGGCTGGGGACGACGGTCTGGCTGTCTGCATGCAACAGCGTAGTGTCCGGGTTTACCACATCTGTGGCACACTGGTCGTCCATCTATTGTGAACTGGGGTCTAGTATGCTGGTGCCGTGGAGGTGGCCTCCTATCCCAAGCCGGTGTTTCTGAAAACCTTCGTTGGTTCCGGCTATCGCGCTCGAGTCGGTCATTGAGCCGACGCATCTGGTCCTGCAGGTCTTGTAATTTTTGTCGTGTCTGCTGCTCACCAGTGGGCACAGGACTCACCGAGTTTACTGTGGTGGCCGTGCGGAGTTGGGAACTGATCGGTGACGGGAATTGGTTCGACAGCGGGTTCGCAGGTCTCAGGGCTTCTAGGGCTTCCAGCTGCTCCGCTTTCATCACTGCTTCGTTGAAATTACGGGGGTTGTGCGGCACGAGGGCGTGTTGATAGTACGGGTGCAAATTGGAGACAAAACTGCGGAAGAGTAAGCAGTCTTTCGCGCTAGGATCCAGGTTAGGGTAGCCGTCATCAGCTAACTGTTGCAATTCGTAGGCAAAATCACGTACTCTCTCACTGGGGCGCTGTTGGCGGACCATCAGGTTCAGACTGGCAAGCATCTCCGCTTCTTGTCGATCAAACGTTGATTCCAACTGGGCCTTCAATTGTTGATATTCCGTTTTCACTTCGGGCGGCAGATCCAAATATTTTCTCCGAGCAAGTCCACGTAAATAAACTGGCACTAACTTTGCTTTTTGGGCGTCATCATACCCTTTGGCTGCCTCCATGAAATCGAACGTTATAAACCAGCCTTTGATGCGCTCCTCTGGTCTTCCGGCAAAGGGGGGCAGAACGTCACGCGGGACGTCTATTCGATCGGCCATCGCAGCGGCTGGTTGGGCTAAAATGCGGTCAATATCTGCTCGTAAGTTTTCTAGTTCTTCACGCGATGTAGCGCCTTGGTTTTCCTGGATCCAGGTGAGGTTGCGTTGAATGGTGTCGACGTTGCCACGAAAATCAGTTTTTAGTCTACCAACTTCTTCTGAAAGAGTCCCGTAATTTTCCAATAAAGTGATTATATTGGCACGGTCCTGGTGAATCGAGTATAGCTGCTGCTGTAAACTCCGATATAGGTCCGAAGTATCCACTGACGGCGTGACAGGCGGAGAGGTAGCGCTGGCTCCTGTGTCAGATTTCGGCTTCGTTGGCGGAGGGGTTCGATCCACTGGCATAAGACGTCGCGTTTACGTCTGCAGCACCACTGGATATATCCTGGCAGCCTCGCCAAATGTAACAACGGAACGCGCACAAAATTAGGTTATTTCTTTATTGGAGCACTATCTAACCGCGAGCTCGCGGAGTCAACCGACTCGCTACAAAATTCACTACAGGTTACGGTAAAAACCTCCCGACGAGAGGGCAAACTAACCCCTAGCAAGGGGACTCATAAGAGTACAATGATGCATACTAGAGCATATTAGAGAGAGAGATAGGGGGCAACCGCTCCGTTTAAAGTTTTGGCGAAAGACTGTCTGTATGCACCATTACAGTCATTTAAATATGCACAACTTCAAGGTGAACAGGACATGCAGGTCACATAGTTGAGAAAAACTAGCGAAGCGAGAAGTTTTGAAACAAAAGATAAAAGTGTAGTAATGTAGTTGGAGTGGGTGGTTAGGAATGTTTAAGATTGAGAAAATAGGTTAATGTAGGTACATAGTTGATGAAAAGTTGTAGATTTAAGAATTTTAAATTTTAATAGAAAAGTAGGGGACATTCATTAGTTGATCGTTACAAACAGTTTCATAGAATTCTCGGACAAAATTAATGCATCCAAATTTTAAATTAAATTGTCCAAAAATGCTACGAAATATCTATAAAACCTCCTAATAACGTCCGAATTACCTCCGAAGTGTAAGACGGTGTTTTGGAGAAAATTCGGATAACCGGTTTTTTTGTGATAGTGGAAGTGAGTGGACTTATTTTTTTAGTAAAGCACCTTAGGGGAATCATTTTTGCTACAAGAACCCCTAATTTTTCGGAAATTTGTGTTTTCTTCGTTGTAAACGTGTTTAAGGTGGTAGTAACGAATGTGCAGTGTTTTTCAACAGGCTAGTATTCAATAATGAATTAACTTTAGAGCATAATTTTTATATCGTTAGAAAGCGCTACTTTTCTTCTACATTTAAGCAAAGTTTTATTGTACAGCTGTGAAGATGATTTGTATGGCACGTGTTAAAACTAGACCAATTTGGCGTTTTTGAGCACTTTCAAATCTGGCCACTTTTTGAAGAGTTTTAACAACAAAAACATACAAAAAATTGCACAAATATTCAAAAGTGAATTATCTAGACCCAAAATGCACGATTTCATAATTTGTCAATTATTAAATGAAATATATGGTTTCAAAGTAAAAACTTTCTATTCACACTCAACTTTCGGGTTCTATATCTGCGCAAAAATATAAGCAATTTGTAAAATTTTAATTTTGGGTCTAGAAAATTTGCAAAAGTTTATTCATGTTCATTTTTGTATTTATGCGCTGCGCATGCGCTTAGAAAAGTGGCCAAAACTGTTAAATTTCCATTCTCCTGTTGTGTAGTTTGGCTTGTTGGCTTGGCTTGCTCCTAAAAATTTTTCACATGATCCCGCTAACTTCATTGGACATTTTGTGTATATGAATCAATTTTTTACAGACTTTATTTTCAAAAAATACAGTTTGAATCAACTAAATTTTTTCAAAAATTTAAAAACCACTGCACATTCGTTAGTACCACCTTAAGGGGGTAGTGTCACGAAAGCAGTCGATGTTGCGCGCCTATAAAACTTTTTCAGTGAAAGATAGGTCATTGTTCTTTATAAATTTTAAAAATATGTTTCAAGGCAAATATTTTTGTCAAGTTTCAGCAAAATTGATGCAGCATACAGTTAGCAGTGAAGTCGCAAATTCGCAAAAATGACGTTTTGAAAACCTACATATTCACATTCGATAATTTCGTCACAATTAAACAACTTTTTCTTTAGATTTTTCACACAAAGTAAATGCTCATATGCTCTAGTTTATGCACACGAAATTTAGTGCAAATTGCTTGAGTGGATGTGGAGTAATGCATGCTGTGAAACTGTGCGTAAAATATAAAGTACTCACAGCAATAATGATAATTTGTAAAACATTTAGACATTAATTTTGAAATCAAAAGAAAAACGAACCTTCATTTTTCATTTTTCTTATTTGTGGCAAAAGCTTGGGCGTCAAAACATTACATGTACTTCAGAAGCTGGCCAATCTGATATCTGGCTTGATTTTTTGAACTTTCATGTCTCTATTGTGTGATGTCTGGCTCACAAATGGTGATTGGTTAGAAATATTGGTAGATATTGGTAGTCTAGTGCCCGGCAGTATTTATTTGACACCTTATGGCATTTCACTAGTTTCTCAGTGAACGTACAATTTCAAAGCAAAATGTTCTCATTTTGCAGGCTATGAGCAAAACTGCTTTGGCGACACTACCACCTTAAGGTGGTAGTGTCGCCAAAGCAGTTTTGCTCATAGGCTGCAAAATGAGAATTTTTTGCTCTGAAATTGTAAGTTCACTGAGAAACTAGTGAAATGTTATATGGTGTCAAATAAACACTGCCAGACACTAGACTACCAATATCTACCAATATTTTCAACCAATCGCCATTTGTGAGCCAAACATCACACAATAGAGACATAAAAGTTCAAAAAATCAAGCCAGATATCAGATTGGCCAGCTTGTGAAGTACGTGTAATGTTTTGACACACATTTTTTTGCCCCAAATAAGAAAAATGAAAAATGAAGCTTCGTTTTTCCTTTGATTTCAAAATAAGTGTCTAAATTTTTTACAATTTATCATTATTGCTGTGAGTACTTTACAGGTTACGCACAATTTCACAGTTCAAACAGGCATTACTCCACAACCACTCAAGCAATTTGCACTAAATTTTGTGTGCATAAACTACAGCATATGTGCTTTTATGCTGTGCAAAGAATTTAAACAAAAAGTTTTTTAATTGTGACGAAATTATCGAATGTGAATAGGTTTTCAAAACGTCATTTTTCCGACTTTGCGACTTCACTGCTAACTGTATGCTTCATCAATTTTGTTGAAACTTGGCAAAAATATTTGCCTTGAAACATATTTTTAGAATATATAAAGAACACTGACCTATCTTTCACTGAAAAAGTTTTATAGTCGCGCAAAATCGACTGCTTTCGCGACACTACCCCCTTAAATGGAGTCGAAATAATGTTTACAATTTTTTATAATCAAAACAAACGCCGTTTACCGTTTACAGCAAACGACTTGACCCCTTTTTTTTCGAAAAATAGGCCAACCGCCAAATTCACCAGTATCGTCAAGTTTTTGACCAAATTCAAACTGGGCCTCAATTTGGGCTTAGTATCAGGCTTAGTTTTAGGTTCAGGCTTAAGGTGGTAGTTGCGTTTTCGAGGTTTTTATGATTTCTATGTAAACTTTGCGCCACCAGTACTCAAGTTAGAAGCGACGCCTGAGCATAAATTTTTGGGACAGTATTGTAAAGGTCAAAATCCCCAGGCATGTCTCTCACTTTTTTGAAATTTCACCTGTGGACATATTTAGAGGGTTTTAATTACAAGAAAATATCTTAAATTTTCGGTGCGTTTGGTTTTCAGCTATTTTCTCAGTAAATTGACTAGTTATTAAAAAAGTGGGGGACATGCCTGGGGATTTTAAACATGTTAAAAACCTTACCAACTTTCAGCCCCAACAGATGATCGTATGATTCAGAGCTGTGGCGCAAACTTTTTGTAAAAAATTTTAATATTTTGGAAAGGACCTTTCTTTAGTCGCTTATACTGGAAAGAAAATCACAGGTTAAATTTCAAGGCATGGCATACATTTAGGAAAGATATTGTTCTACCTAATGCAAAAGACCGCTTGTGATTTGAATTTGTAAACGCTGAGCTATGGCTTTTTAAAAAAACACCTAAAAACGCAATTACCCCCTTAAGTACTAAAAAAACCGAAATTATCAGATAAATCCTGCCAGCTTAGCCTAGAGAATCCTGCCAGCTAAGCCTTGTAGATTATCCTTGAAACATCATAACGCACTCAAAACTATCCAAAAACAAAGATTATAGTCATTTTTGGCTTCAAGTCAAAAGTTCAAACTTTGACCTACGTTTCTCTTATACGTTCACTTCCCAAAACGCTGAAATAAAAATGCAATTTTCAAGGGGTCATAGCTCAGAAAATACAAATTTAGCACCCCCCCGTTTTTAGCATGTAGACAAACTTCGAAAAACTTTCGGGCAAAAAAAGCACATTGGCCCCTTCAATTTGGCTACGCTACTGAGGGGTTCTATTACAAAAAATGCTTCCCTTGAGGTTGATTTGCTCTACTCCAAAAAACTTAAATAGGTCCACTATTCCCCCCCCCCTTGCACTGCAGTGCAATTGCTCCAAAACTTTTTTGGCCGAATCATTTCAACTGTACGTATGTAAATTAATGCTGTTTTAGAAAATGGATGTGATAGACTCTGAGTACTGTGCTGGTTACTACTGTGGTAGAACTGTTTCCCCAGATGGCAATTATTCAGACTGTGGTGCATGCCTGTGGGGTTATCGTGTGCTGAAGAGTGGTCTCTGTTCTCCCTGTGAAAAGTCACCAACTTTATATGACTGGTTGTATTTAAGTAATATTTATAGTCTTATTTTGTAGTATTATTATATAGTATTAATTTATTTTTGCTGCCACATTTGTGATGGCGTGTTTAAGGCAGGGTGTTTTGTTGTGAGCAAAAATGGGAAACATTTCAATATCCGAGCATTCAGATCGGTGAGCATATTGTTGATAAATTGTTTCGCTTTTAATTTTTTGACCTAAGCGGCAATACTAAGTCATCAAGTTGCAGGGGTCTGGGCCTGGGGATGGCAGCTCCTAGAAATAAGTCAGAGAAATTTTTTTGATTTCTGGGTCAAATTAATTCAATTGGAGATGTATTGAAAATTTTCACCGGTCAGATCATAAACACCAAAGGGAGACCAAAGGGAGCTGTGAGCAGAATTTGAGTAAAATTTCAGTTTTGGTTTGGTGAGCATTTGCCTTGTATTTTGCCCCCCCCCCAAAAAAAAACCCTTGTATAAGGCTTATGCCATTAGCACATCAGTAGTGTTCTGTTTGAGTCTTGCAGAAGACTACAGCTCTATGTAATGGCTAATAGTATCAAACACACTGAGAAGTTGCCTAGGGAGCGCTTTTAACCGTTTAAGGCGTTCTGCGATCAGCTTCTGACATTTATGGTGTATAGATATATATTTCCTATTCCTACATTATATATACTTGATAATTTTTCTGTACGTTTATGTCATTCCGTTTTTGCATCACACTTATGAAGGGGTTGAACGACTGGTAATAATTAAGTAAATATATACACATATATATATATATATATATATATATATATATATATACATACATACATGGGCGTGGATGGGGGGGGGGGTGTGGTTGGGGGGTCTTCACCCCCCCCCCCCCCCAGAAGGAAACTTCACCCCCCCCAGACAGGTGCTTCACCCCCCCCCCCCCAGAATGGTTTGAAGGTAGCTCACGAAGCAAAAAACGGTGGCTCACGAAGCGAAATTGGTGGCTCACGAAGCAAAAATGGCCGGAAAAGTTGCTCCGCACCCCTCCCCCCCCGTGGCTCACCCCCCCCCCCCCAGAATTCGGTAGCTGCCCACGTATGTATATATAACGTCACAGAACTGTTTTTGTTTTCGTCTGTCACAGAATAGTAACGTTTCTGGGGGTTATATATATGAACTATCCTGTCTTGAGATGCAAGGATATCACCCCCCCCCTCCGTTGGCTCGCGTTAGAGAGTATAAACGAAGTTGCATGTGTATATATTTTTCGTCTTAGATGTATTTTTGCACATATAAATATTGTAGAATCAATGGTCATAGTTCCGTGGCTTCTACATTCCTTCTTCATCGAGTTTCGAGCTTCACGTTTTCCAGTTGTTCAGTTAGTTCAGCACGCTTCCGTTTTGATAGAATGCTTTCTGGCTGCCATCACAACTTTGCTTCTTATAGCTCCGAAAGGTATTGTTTGCGTTATTGTGTGAAATAATTTGTTCGCTTTCTATTATATATATATATATATATATATATATATATATATATATATATATGTGTTTAGGTAGCAACTGGTTATAGATGAAAACTGCACTAGAAAAGCGTGACGTAGGGCGACTTATTGTTGGTTTATTTGAAAAATAAGTTATGCACGTAAAAAACCAAATTGAAACTTTTTTACTTTGATCATTGTATCGTTATATTAAAAAAGTTTATATAAATCGAATCCACTAAATCTACTTTGTAACAAGGCGTATATATATTCAAAGGTGTAGAACGGAACGTAGAATACCCGAACAGTTTTGGTACTGAACCAAATTGTAACCTTTGCTTCATCGATATATGGTCAAACAAAAGTGTAACAACGGGGGGTGTGTGCTACCACACATTTGGAGCTGAGAAGGGGGTGCTACGCGAATTTAAAAAAAAATTGCCGAATTGGGGGGATGATAGTCGATTCTAAGGGGGGGGGGGGCGAGGGGTCAGGTTGGGGGGGAGCAATCTCTCCCGGCGCCCATGTATAGGTGACACCTTTTGTCGTTATTTTGGCTTCGTGATGCCGCCGCATCGCACTGCTAATGTGGTGGGACGGTGGGAATATCCCGCGCCCTTGTGTGGTTAAATCTGTATCTATATTACTATTACAGTATGATTAAATACAATTTTATTACGTATGTTTTATTCCGTTTTAGTGTAAGACACACATGGGCAAGGTGGTTAAGATGAACCCGGGAAAACTAACAATTTCTTGCGCGGTCCCTTCACCCCAAACGAAAAAATAAATTCACTGTTCATTCACATTCTAAATAAATTCACTGTCAGTGCCCCACCCAGAAAAGTTTCAGGGGGAATGACTCGGAGTTTTTGTGATGTGCTAAAATGCACTTTTTAGTACTTTTAACATTTAAATTCAATAAAGTCACATTCACAACAGAAGATCACTGAGTCACAGGCTGCAGGGGTCTGGGGGCAGCTGCCACCAAGAAAATGGAGATTTTTCAATTTTCAGCCCGAATTTCGTTAACTGGAGACGTATCAAAAAATTTTTCCGAAAGTAAAATTCAAACAAAAGATAGGAACGTCACATCTGACAGTATATTCCACAAGTATAAAAATTCAGCATAATGTATATATATATATACTCTTGTAGAAATGCATAGGCTTTGATGTTGATGAAAGCTAATAACAACGAATAGTAAGCCAGCGTTGCAGAAGTCTGGGGGCGGCAGTCCCCAGAAAAATATGAGATTTTTTTAAATTTTAAGGCCGAATTTGGTCAATTGGAGACGTATCAGAAATTTTTTCCGACCAGAAAATTATAACAAAATATGACAACGCCACATCAGACAGTGTGTTACACATGAACACAGCATGATGTACTTGTGCACACATACCATAGGCTTTGATGCAAGATGATAACGAGGAATAGTAAGCCATGGAGTTGCAGGGGTCTGGGGACGCTGTCCCCAAAAAAAATTGAGAACTTTTTACTTTTTAAGCCAAATTTGGTCAACTGGAGACGTATCGGAAATTTTTTAAGGCCGGGCAATAAAAACCAAAGGGGGGACCGCGAAATCAATCTAGAGTTAGACTGCGCAGTCAATTTAGAGTTGGACTGCGCGGACTATTTGTAGTTTTGGACTGCGCGGTCCAACTCTTATTGGCTGCGCAATCCTACTGACTGCGCAGTGCGCAGTCTAACTCTTGTTTGACTGCGACTGTGCAGACTATTTGGACTGCACAGTCCAACTATTGATTGGCCGCGCAATCTCACTGACTGCGCAATTTAACTCTAGTTTGACTGCGCAATCAATCTACAATTAGACTGCGCAGTCAGTAGCTGCGCGGTCGCGCGGTTCACCCGGGAAAATCCCGGGTGAATCCCGGGTCTTGTCCATGTATGGTGTAAGACGTGTTGTTTCAGGTCAGCTGACGTTTAGAACCTGCGGAGTGCAGCGCTTAGAAGACTGGTACACCATGTTTTTCAATCCTAGCATTAATCACACCAAAACAATTTATTGCACACAGGAAGCTGTCTACCCGCTTTACTCACTTCCCTTCATCTACTATTCATTCTGCTTGCTGTACATGGCCATTGTGAGGCCCCTGGTTTTAAGGTTCTTGAAGGTAAACAGATATTATAAATATAATGTAATATTCACGATGATATATGCGTTTAAAAATATTTGGTTATGCATATATACTACTATGTTTTGTTGAAAACAGGCGATAGCAGAGGAATTGTAATAATAATAGTATAATTGATATGGTACAGCTATTGAGGTGTGTTTGTTTTTCGTTAAGTTTGTAATATTGCTAAGCGTTTGATCTTACCATTAGTATATAGTAATGTCTGGGAGTACTAGATTTAGTAGCTCATTTGCACTGCTATTAATCATGTTTTACATGATTTGGATTTTCATTGGAATCGGAAGCAATAGAATGTGGTAAAAAAAGTTACAGCTAAAATAGTGGGAACTGACAATTATTTTCGCCTTATCCTTAAAATGTGTGTTTTCACAAATGTATATACGTTACCAACTGTGGAAAATTGTCCCACGAAATGATGAACGCGTTGCCTGATAAATTTTTGTTTATTTTGTAGTTTCTGTAAAAAATTGATGAATGGAAGTTGATATTTTTAGAATAAAAAAGCGGATACTTCGCGAGCAGTTTACGCCGCCTTGCATTTTATGCCAATCCTGAGCGTCATTCATGCGGTGTTTGCTGGAATTTGGTACTATGCCTTCCCCCACGTCCTGCTGGTGATCACGCTGCTCTCAAATGCGGTCTACTTAAGTCTGCTGCCCAATCAGTCTGTCAAGGGAATTGTGAAGGAAATTATTAACAGTCAACGATTGGCGGTTATCACTGTAATTCATTGGCTGATTTTTGGCTTCTGCATTGTGGGCATTACGGAAATGAAACGTCCGATAATTGACGGTCCCATGCTGTTGCTGATTTTTGTGCCTTTTCTGTTCTATTTGCTGACTGTGAACCTGAGTGACCCTCTGAAGTTGAATCGGGTGATAGATTAAGAACATAATTTTATTTTGCCTTTTGCCTACGCACAAAAAAATCTGGTACGGACTTGAGCCAGGTTTCGTAGAACAAAGTAGAGTATCAGAAGAACTTATGCGTACATTTTATACAATAATGTGTGACTCTAGAAATTTTCTCAGTTCTCTGCTTGTTTTACATACCAGGATTGCGCACCGATTATGAAGACGCTATGCCTGTTGCACTTGCAATAAAATAATTTCTTCAAACTGTATTGAGTTACGATTTTTTTGTGTATAAACATGCAGAATTTAGTTTGAATGTTGAAAGTTTTAATTCATGGATATACAATGTATATACTACCTTGTGATATAGATGTGGCCGCTATCTTTGAATGTGATCTTGGATTACGAAAAACATTGCAGGAAATGTGGATTGTAAATTTGTTTATTAGAAACTCTGTTTCTAGTCATGTATATAATTGTGTAATGTTAATTTGTGTCGTGTGTATACTGTATACTGTATTCATTATGTATAATATATATTTTCTTACCTGACATTGTTCTTTTGATTGTTTCCTGAATTCAGTTAGTTGTATACTGATATTGTCTGTTATCGAAAATCATATAGTGTACGCAGGGGCGTAGCCAGGATTTTGAAAGGGGGGGGTCGCACCTTGTCCACTTTTTTGCTCTTTTTTTACACTCACTGTTGTGTAGTCTGGGGGCGTCAGCCGCCACAATCCATTTTTTTAAATAAAAAAACGTAGTCTTGGTCATTTAAATTAAATAGACTCAGTGTTGCGGGGGTCTGGGGGCCGCAGTCCCCAGAAAAAATGGGAATTTTTTCACTTTTTACGCCAAATTTGGTCAACTGCAGACGAATCAGAATTTTTTTCACACAGAAAAATTAAAACAAAAGATGGGAACGTCACATAAGACAATGTATTACGCAATAGTAAATGCAGCATTGAGCATAGTATGTACTCTTGTAGACATACATAGGCTTTGTGAAAGAAGGAATAGTAAGCCACAGAGTTGCAGGGGTCTGGGGGCGGCAGCCCCCAGGAAAAAATTTTGAAAATTTTCCGATTTTTAGGGCAAATTTTGTCAATTGGAGACGTATCAGAAATTTTTTCGGCCGGGCGATAAAAACCAAAGGGGGGACCCTTGTTGACAATTTCTTCCGGTTTGACCAAAGGGGGGGGGGGCGACCCCCGCGACCCCTCCCCCTGGCTACGCCCTTGAGTGTACGCGTATAAATCGGTTGCCAACCCCGGCGGAGCTAGTTATGTTTTCGTTTGTGCCTTTTTTGGTAAAATTTGGACACTTTTTAAACGTTTCTAGCTGATATGTTTATGTGCATAGACCTGCTAGATGTAAAGCTGTGTATATGTGTGTACTAAGTGATACACAGTTTATGTATATCAAATACATACATAGTATTAGTGGCTCGATTTTAGACTAAATAAATTTTAAAATGTCTGCACACAATAACTGTCTGTTGTGCAATAAATTTTTTTGCAATTTTTAGTTTGATGCGATGGAAATGCGACTTTGTAATTGACATCTTAGCACACTTGACAATTGCGCAGTCCAGAATAACTTAGCTACATGTGTAAGTGTAAGGGATGGTTGGGGAACCATTCCGAAATCTGTGGACAGGAAGTGAATAAGGTATCGACTATGTAAGCAAAATTTTTGATAAAAATTGCATTTTTTTTCGAAATTTTTGCAAAAGTTGGGTGTATTTTGGTCAATCGGGAGGGGTCATCAAAGTTTGGCGAGGAAAGCCCCCTCTAATTTTTGATTCCGCTACAATATAATATATGGTCAAAGCTAAGTAAATGCCGCGTGCTCGATAGCCATAAACATAATTGACAAACTAATTTCAAGATGTCGTGAATCGAGATACGTCAAAAAGAACGTATTATTGTGTTTAGCTTCGCCATTATTGCAAGAATGAGATTTAGTTTGAAGGCCCGATTCGTACTTGTCGTTTATTTAAGACTGTCGGAACTTGTGTAGGTCGCAGGATTATCAAACTATTCATATTTTGGTCCATTTTAGAGATCAGGGCCCGATTTATCAAAGCAAAATGTTCCTCGTTGAAAATTTTGGATTGATTGAAGCATTTTCAACGACGAACGTAACACTGAATAGTGATTCTCGTTCGTCGTTGAAAAAGCAAGATGTTCATCGTAAAAAAAAATTCAACGGATGAGTCGAGCTCAGTTAAAATGTTCGTTCTTGCAAATTTTTTCAACGACTAACTTTCAAACATGACCATTTTCGACAGCAAACATTTGGTCGTAAAATCTAGTGTAAAGTGTTTGTCGCTGAAAATAGTTCAAATATTGATTGTTGATAAGTTCAAAATTTTTAACAACGAACATTTTGCTTCGATAAACGGGCCCACATTAAGTTTTGAATTGGTATACTTCCCAATCACAGATGTACATGAGGGAGGTCTGGGGGGGCAACCCCCCCCCCCAGATTTGAAATTCTGGGACAAGCCCCCCCTCAGATATGACCCGTCGGGACAAGCCCCCCCTCCCCGAAACCCCAAAATCGCCTCAGATCGCCGTAAAATGCTTCAAAAATGAGCAAAAAGCGAAAAAATCGCTAAAAATATTGGAATTTTGCAAAAAATTTCCCATTTTTAGGCAAAATTTGGAAATTTTTGCGTTTTTGGGACAAAACCCCCCTAACATGTCGAAAATTCCGGGACAAGCCCCCCAGACCGAGACCCCATGTACATGTATGTTCCGAATTGATGAGATAGAAGACTTGCGGTTCTATAATCTAAAAATACAGGTCTAAAAAACGTATAGGTTCAAATCCAACAGTGCAATAGTCGGTAAGGCAGTGACTGGCAATTCAACATGTTCCTGTCAGTATAATCTCTAGCGCAAGCGTACATACGTTTCCCGTAATCACTGAGGCAACCTAGTCGACATTTTGCATTCCGTTATGTTTTAGGGTCCAGCCATAAGCCAAGTATGGATCGATCGAGGTTTTTTGAAGTGGCCGCGGACGCTCCTGAGTTCCATCCCAGACAGATGGTGCACGACCCCGCCTTGGCCCCGCCCACCGATCTCCACCCGGGGCAGGACATGCACCTGTTCGACCCCAGTCTGGGTCTAAGACCGGCCCCGGCTGATATTCATGTGAGCAAGTTTTAAATTTGGTCATTTAAATTTGGCTGGCTTTCTGGCTAGCTGTAGTGTTACTATAAGTGTTGCTACTACAATTCACCGTGCCATGTTGCTAAGATGGGTTTACCCAAAGGGGAAGCCTGTAGTATCGTAATTATTTATTGTCATTTCGTGTGATTTGTGTATAATATGAGTTTTGGACACAAAGAGTGGAATTCACAAAAGCTGTTCAACTTTAAACCTGGTCCGGTCTAAGACGTTCTTTTAGAAAAATGGGGCATCATTATTAATGCCAAAATATGTGTATTTTACACCATTAACTTGGCTTTTGACTACCTTTGGTGAATCTCAGCCAAACAAACTAGTGGTTGTTTTCAGTTGAGCCAAAACCACGTTATTCCGGAAGGTGGTGTGGGCAGTCTGTGCACTGTGGCCATGGACGGCGCCCCCCGCTTCAATGTCACCGCTCTGGCCTTCGACTATGACGAGGAGTTACTCTGGGTCGGCAACTCGGGCGGACATGTCACGTCATATTTCGGGCCGGGCCTGGGAAAGTACACTTCCTTTCAGGTAGGTTGACTTTCTGTGACTTCGCATGACAGCAACCCCTCCCCCCCCACCGAAGTTCGCAGACTACACCCCTTTGATTTTTTTACCGTGTCTATTCTGACCGTTACATGGTCAAGAATTAAGAAATAGCTTTTTATTGAAAAATTATTATTTAATCTTGTCAATTGTCATTGTTTATAAAGCTTGAAATATATCATCGTTGTTAAAATTTTTTATTGCTGTCAGATCAACTTGTTGAGTCGTGATAAATCTTAAAATAAGTTTTTAGTTTTTTTTAAACTTTCAGGTTCACGCTACCAATGAAATTCGTCACCTACAAACCTGTGACGCCGGCATCTTGATTTTGACGCGACAACAACTGCGCTGTCAGAGTCGTTTTGGCCTGCGAGTGTTCCAGCACGAGTCCGAGACGCTGCGAGACATGCAGTCGATGCTGCTAGACTCGTTCAAGCATAGTCTGCTGATGGGCGGTTATCAGACCAATCTGGTGGTCATGGATGTGAATAAAGTGGAAGAAGTTAGACAGGTGGGTCTTGCGCAAGTTTTGAGTCTAACCGACGGTGTATAAAATGATATTTTACTATTTTACATTTATGTACGGATATACATTTATTATACGCAGCCTTGTTGTGTTAAGCGTTAAGTGTTATTTGTTATATTTGTTCGCTTTTTGTTCAGGTTTTTTGTGTCATAAAGCAACCTATTCTCTAGCCAGAAAAATTAGCTGCAAGTATTCAGAGTAAATTAACCCTCCGAGGCGGCGTCCGAGCTCATAAATGTACTCAATTGCATGGTATATCGGTAAAATATTGTGATATTTTTTATTTCCAGATTTCTCTCGGGGAGTCTGACTGCGCAATTTTGCGTAAAGATGATAAATTTGTCTACTGCGGTGATACGGCCGGAAAAGTGACCCTCCGAAGTCCAGATAGTTTGGAAAAAGTCAACGTGATTGAAACCCATTCTGGGACTCTGTCCGATTTCGACGTTTGCGGCAACCGACTGATCAGCTGTGGATTTTCTCAACGTCATGGCAACCTTACTTGTGATCGTTTTTTGAAAATCTACGATCTGCGAAACCTGAGAGCTCTCCCTCCCGCCACCCTCCCCTTTGACCCCCTGCTGCTACGGTTTATACCCACTTTTTCTGATAGTCGAATTGTGGTGGTGTCACACGTGGGACAGTTTCAGGTTCGTTAGAACGGTGGTATTTTTTAATCAATCTTTTGTTAATGCGGTTCAAAAGTTTGTAATGTGGATAATTGTTTATTTTTTCACTTTATTATACTGTATAATTATAATTCATTATATTTGTAGATTTTATAGCAAAGTAAAAATATTTGTGTATGTTTCGTTTATATTTTTTTGCGAAAACTTCAATACGTCAGTTTTATCTGTTTCAGATTCTGGAAATCGGTGCCGCTGCCAGCAAGCTGCCGCTCTATCAGCTGGACACAATGGGTGGCTCGTGCATGTGTCTGGACATTTCGCGCACCAAACAGTGTCTAGCCTTCGGCGACAGCGGCGGCCTTGTTCACCTGTGGTCCGATCGGGCCGAGCCAATCTTCAATGATAGCTCGCGTAAAACGGTCTTCCCCGATCCCGTCATTCTGCCCACCCAGTCGATCAGTTTTCGCAACGATTTCGTGCCGCTATCGGTCATTCCGTTGCCGAATCCAGTAGACGGACGGCTGCTCTCTGATTGGCCCTCTCCCCTACTGAAACGAGTCTACCGTAAGCCCTTGCCGATTGATCCGCAAATCATTCGAACCATGCGTGTGGTGGATTTCATCGGTTATGCGCCCAACCAGCGCACCAGACGACGCAACCAGGTTCCCTATGATTTGAAGGCCAATCAGCCAGTGGCCAGAAATCGACGTCGCGATCGATATGGCAATCCTGCGTCTCCGATTTCGGACGCAAACGTTGGATCCATGATTCCACGCGCTTTTCGCAAGTTTGTGACCAAGCACGCTAAAATTCATGCCGACGATTTTGACTATAGAGTCTACAATAAAACAGAATATTCTGGCCTGGAATATTTCTCTATCAACTCTTATATCAATGTGATGCTGGTCTTGCTGTTTCATTTTGAGCCCATTCGGAATTCCGTCCTGTCGCATTTGTGTCGCAAGGATGGCTGTTTGGCTTGTGAGTACCAGTTTTTGCTGGACTGCATGCGTAAGGCAGCGGGTCGCCAGCCCTGTAGTCCTATCAACCTACTCAGAGTCTTTCGAATGTCCCCGGAAGCCTCGGCTCTGGGTTTGGTTCTGGACGAAAGACAGGACTTGAAAGTCCTGCGGCCGAATCATGCTCGACTGATTCAGTGTTTTCATCGATATTTGTTGCGGCAGCTCTCCACTGAGCTTCATAATAAGGTGGTCTATGACGGAGCGAAAGCAAGGCACCGGTCCAGGTCTCCGGTTTCAAATTCTGAAACCGGTACAGAGCCAGCGGACGGAAAATTGGAAATGTCAGATTCGTCTGGAATTACGGCTGAATCCGTGGCTCGATTGCGTCAAAATTTACAGGATTGTTCCGTCAGCGAAGAAGACTCCGTCTTTAATCAGTCAACTAGTGGCGTCAGCTCAGCGGATGCTGCGTTGGAAAAATCAGAACCTGGCGCTGAATCCACCGAATCTGGAACCGATGCAGCCTTGGCCACCAAAGCGGTTGCCGGTTTGAAAAAAGATCGTCCGCCGACCATCATTGATAAATTATTTGCGTACTATGTGAAGAACATAAATTCATGTCGCTGTGGTCTGGAGGCAGCACGAATCGATTCCTCCATGATATTGCCGCTGGTGTATCCCAGCTATGTGGAGCAGACTAGAATAGTCAACTTCTCTGATATTCTCTCGCGATCGATGATGCACGAATTGGTCACCCAGGCCTGGTGCGATCGATGTAAGCGATTTCAATCCACTTCACAAACTCGCGTCGTTGTCGGACTGCCGGAAATTTTGGCTTTAAACTGTCAGGTTGAAACGGAAGGAGATCGATATTTTTGGGGCGGTCAGCCTTCGATGGGTCGAGAACGCTCCAAAACTCGATCTCCTGTGGTCAGTGGCGCCCCCGGCCAGGCTCAGGGTTTGCCAGAAAGTTTGGGACCCACTCGCGGAGCGTGTAAATTTGGCGACGCTTGTACGCGAAAAAATTGCCGATATCTGCATCCACATGATATGATTGATTTAACGGCTGGTAATCCATCGGTTTTGCCCGCATTTCTGCGAATTAAACTCAGCTCTGAGGAACCGTTCATCTCTGTACAACAAGCCAATGACCTAAAAAATTTTCCCGAACATGATGGCGCAGAAAAGGAACAACAAGATCTGAATGAACTAAGTTCTGATCAGTCAACTGTCAAGAATTCGGTCAAGATTTTTGCACTAAAAGCACTGATTATTGCCGTTTCTGAGCTATCGGGAATTGATCATTTGGTCACGTGCGTTAAAACGGAGAAGAAAATGCGGAAAGAAAAAGTGGAAGATTTCGAAACCAACACAGCACGCGAGGGTGTTCATTTTTTTCCACAACAAACCGAGAGTCAAATTGAAGAGTTGATTAAAGGAAGTTCAGATCAGCCAACGGAAGCGACAGATCCCGAAAACGTCGATAAAAAAGATGTAGTTACGGAGGTCGATTCTAAGAAGTCAGCGGATGAGATTAAAAAAATCGAGACAACAAAGGAAGCTGAAGGTGAAGGTGATACCAGTCTCTCAACTGATGTGAGTGACGACACAAATAATAAAGAATCAGAGACGGAGGAAAATAATGAGACCAAAAATGAACCTGAAGAAACCAAAACTGAAACTCGCATTTCGGCAGAACTAGAAGAAGAAGAAGAAATTGAATATGAGCATTTGTGGCTCGTCTACAATGATATAATGGTGAATTTCTTGCCCGAATCCCAAGTGTTGAACTTTCAGTCTGATTCCAAAGTTCCCTGCGTGATCTATTATGAAACAATGGATCTGAACAATCGCTATTGTGTCGAGCATCAGAATCCGGTGACTTGGCACGCCCTAGTCGAGCACGAATCGCTCGCGGCTCGACGAAGATTGTCCAGCTCGACCTGCCGACCTCTCGAACCGGACGAAATTCCAAAAGCCGGACAACTGGTGGGCATTGACGCAGAATTTGTCACTTTGAACCAAGAGGAGGCCGAATTAAGGAGTGACGGATCGAGGGCTATGATTAAGCCATCGCAGATGAGCGTCGGACGGCTGACTTGTATTCGTGGCGACGGGCCGCAGGAATTTGTGCCCTTCATTGATGACTATATTGCGACGCAAGAAGAAATTGCCGACTATTTGACCGAAGTTTCCGGCATTCGACCGGGAGATTTGGATCGCGAACTAAGCTCAAAGCATTTGACCACACTGAAGACTAGCTATTTGAAACTGCGCTATTTAGTGGATGCGGGAATCATTTTTGTGGGTCACGGACTGAAGAATGATTTTCGCGTCATCAACATGTATCTACCACCGGAACAGGTGATAGATACTGTTCAGCTGTTCTACTTGGAACACCATAGAATGATATCACTGCGCTTTTTGGCTTGGTATTTTCTGGGTGAGCGGATTCAGTCGGACACTCACGATTCGTCAGAGGACGCCCGAACTGCCCTAAAACTGTATCGAAAGTATCAAGATCTCAAGAAAAAGGGCAAAAAACACCTTTCCAAGGTTTTGAATGAATTGTACGATCAGGGAAATCAACTGGGATGGAAAATTCCGGAACTTTAAGTTTTTTTGAGATTTTTGTGACTCTTGAAATATTATAGCATTTGCATTACCAGTAACATGGTACATTACAGTACATTACCATGCCATTTATATTACCACTACGGGCCGTATCCAAAATTGGACTTAACGGATTAGATTTAAATTAGTTTTGTTAATAGCTCAGCATAAAATGAAAATATCCGGCTGAAATTTTGCCCCACATGGCTCACATACAGTACCTCGGTGAGTGCCAAGTTTCAATAATTACGTTTAGCTGACGCTGCGTTATTGACGAAATAAAGTTAAATCTAATCCGATATTAATCCAATTTTGGATAAAACCCAACGTCTATCAATTAGTCTTCAGAGCGTAATGTACTTATCTTAGGAAACCACTCGTATATCGCCAAATGCTAATCCTATGCGTTCTTGGTGACGTGATCTTGTAATTTTGCCGGCTGACCTAACAAACAGCAGAAAATCTGAATTGATCCTTCATCCTTGACATGCAATTTTTGTCATTGTTAGAAGCTTGTAAGTGGCACATTTTTGCTTGGAGCCAGGTTTTCGTGAATCGTAATTCGTACATATAAACTGTCAGGTCTATGTATATATCTTCTGAAAAAATTTAAGTTAAAGAACGTATGTTTGACATATTTCATTTTAGTTAGTTTTAATTAGTTTTACACGATTACACGAACGTTATAAAGCGCTGGCACGCGTGTCATAATATTGTGGAGCTCGCCGATTTATATACTGATCTAATCAGTGACAGTCCGCAATTTGTTACGCTATACCAAGAGTACATAATTATGTCTCACTTTTTTTAGAAGAAGAGTGAGACACTCATTCCTGCCTGTGTTATAGCACAGGCAGATGCGCTAGTCATTTCTGCCGTACCTGTTTAAGTTTTGTTCAACAGGTAAACAGCCGATCAGCAGCGAGCATCTGTGTACATGTTCCAGTCAGCACTCAGGCAGACGTGGCTGCCGTGGTTGCTTGCCATCGTTACGTGACTGGTGCTTGGAGCACTGGTGTAGGCGTCTGTCTAATTAGAACAGCAGCTCGGTTACCGCCTACCTGTTTAGCGAAACGTAAACAGGCAGGCCAAGCACGACGAGCGCATCCGCCTGTGTTATAACACAGGCAGGCTGAAGTGTCTTATTTTTCTATTGGCTACACTACACTTTCAGTTCTTTACCGTAGTTTTAAGCTTGTATTGTGTGTTGCGATCTTGTTTGCTTGTTTTTATACATAGTATACTTGTCTTTATATGTATATTTTGTTTATTATATACTTGAATAAAAATTTTACACAACTCAAAGTGTTGACTGTGTCTTCTCTGCCCAAGTTTCTGTTAGTGAACACTGAACATGATTTAATTAATGATGATAGGCCGACAATAAGTTTAAAAAGGCAACATTTTACTCCCCATCGGTGTAGGTATTAGCATAAAATTAGTACCAAGAGTACATAGTAGTGTCTCACCCTAGAAGAAGAGTGCGACACTCCTACCTGCCTATGTTTTAGCTCAGACAGATGCTCTCGTCGTTGTCGGTCTACCTGTTGATATTTCGTTGACAGGTAGGTAGCCAATCTGCGTGTAGATTCTCTGTGTAACATTTTAGAACAATCGCTGATCCTTGATAAGCAATAAGGAAGTGATAAAAAGTTAACTCATTATTTCAGTATAGCTTCAAAAACATTAGGTTGGCTAAAACCTTTGGGTGGGTACGTTCTGGAAAATTTTCATCTATATTGATTGAGAAACTTAAGAAGTTGAGAAAAAATAATTTATCAAAAGAGTTCTAACTTTTTATTATATTTTAAATGCTTATCAACGCATCGGCGATTATTAGTGATGTGGATAGGATCGGATCGGTCCGAAATTTTGATCCCGATCCGATCCGATTCAAAATTGCGTAACCTTGGTGAAAGCTAAAAATTTCATTTTTTCTAGAAATATTGTTAAGTATAACCTATTATAGTGAGTGTGAGTTTGTATATGCATGATAAGATGGCGTTTTTTTGCAATGCGAGCTCGTTAGACAATCCCACGACCAAAAATTTTGCTTATTTGGAAAATGGAAATGTGAAAATTTTGGGTCACTACCGCAGGTCGTGGATACCCACTGGTTGGGATGGGTT
The DNA here is from genome assembly GCA_030248245.1 of Trissonchulus sp. WLG1_4. Classification (NCBI taxonomy): domain Eukaryota; kingdom Metazoa; phylum Nematoda; class Enoplea; order Enoplida; family Ironidae; genus Trissonchulus; species Trissonchulus sp. WLG1_4. The sequence continues at coordinate 26,841 of JASANF010009923.1, forward strand.
GGATCGGAAAATTTGAGCCGTGGGTCAACCCTTTGGTTAAACCGGCGAATTCTGAAAAATTTTTCACGTATTCAATCCAATCCTGAGTGCATAAATTTGGGTACCGTTCGCTTGAATCATCAGCGGCGATCCGATCCGGCAAATTCAGCGATCCGATCCGACCCCCGGATTGGCGATCCGATCCGGCGATCCGATCCGGCGATCCGATTCACATCACTAGCGATTATGTACTAAAGCAGTGGCGTACCCAGGAAAAAAATTCGGGGGGGGAGGAATGACTTTATCGAAAAAAATTGGCAATATTTCCAATTTTTAGACTGATTGGTCAACTGGAGACATATCAGAAATTTTTTCCGACAAAATGTAAAAGAAAAGATGGGAACGTCACATCAGACATTGTATTAACTCCTTGGCCGATGTACCCTATGCTGCAAATGAGCTGTACAAGTTCTTCTGCACGCTTCAGCGTGCGTACAAGTACTTGTACGCACGCTGCACCGTGCGTACAAGTACTTGTACCGCACGCACTTGTACGGCACGCTAAATACTTAAAGCCTAAGAAACGCGGGAATCGAACCATCGCTATAAAAACAAACAAATTATAATTCAAGACATCTTACCTACTGAGCCATCACTGCTCACACTCACTTAACTAAAAATTGTCTAATCAAGAAAATTGTGCACAATATGTAATTATAGTACTGAAGCTTAGCATTGTAATGAATGTATATATCTGTGACATAAAATAACAAACAAGGCATTTAGCCTTACTATCTGTAGCTTGATAGAATCATGCAGTAATTTCTTACGTAAATAAGTTACCGTTTTTTGTACAAACTTAGCACTCGTTTTAGCAATATCAACCGATGGAGCTGTGGCCTAGTGGTTAAGGCGTCTGACTACAGATCAGAAGTACTTGGGTTCGATTCCCAACAGCTTTGACTTTTTTGCAATTTTTATAATTTAATTTTTAAGTCGTATTCATCATACAAGTACTTTATAGCACAATCGAGCCTGTTTTCATACATCTGAATGCGCGCGTGCAGGGAAACCTTCGTGCGTGGCACTCGGCGTTTCCCTTGCACAGCGTGCGTACAAATACATGAGAGCATGCTTAACCGTGCTACAAATTTTTTCGGCCGGATCGTAAAAGCCAAAGGGGGACCCTTGTGAAAAAAATCAGTGGGAAAAAATTTCGGGGAAGGGGGAATTCCCCCCCCCCCGGGTACGCCCTTGTACTAAAGTGTGTTTCGCAAAAAATCTACACGCTGATTGGCTACCTGCCTGTTTAACGAAACTTCAACAAGTAGGCCAAAAACAACGAGCGCATCTGCTTGAGCTAAAACAAACACGGGCATACAGGATAGCACCACACTCTCTTCTATAGAATGAGACACTATTATGTACTGGTGAACGTGCGCATTGTCGACTTTCGCATTGTCGACACTTCGTATTGGTGCCAAAATTGATGAATTTAATTTGCAAAAGGTAATAAAAGTTTCTCACATCTACAGTTAATTAATCTGACTTAATTCCGTTATAGTTGGCTATTCAATTTTTTCTCAGTGAACAAACAATACTGTAAAGCGGGTGGGGGGGGGAGCTGCCCACCCCAAAAATCAAAGATTCGGGTGGAAAGTCCCGAAAATTTGGTCAAAGGTAGATAAAAATAGCACTTCTTTCAAAAATTTAGGATATTTTTGGTCGATCAGGAGGTCTCTAAAATTTGACAATAGAGGCACCCCCTTAAAATTTGTACATTGCAAATTGCGAGCGTGCATATATATGTGCGCAACTAATGCGCCTGCTAGTCTGTCTGCTCTGTTTGTTTTAATCTCATCGGTCTTACTGTAGGTAAGGCAGAAACTGTCAAGGCCATAGAAATATTAAACTCAGCTGAAATTTGTCGACAAAGCGAAGTGTCTCCAAAGCGAAAGTCGCCAATGCGAGTGTACCCCTATGTACTTTCATAAAAGTGGACACTATCCCATTTATGCATCTCTCGACCAAAGTGACTGACAGACAATTTAACGTAAAACCTCTTTTAACTTAAAATAGCATGAAAATCAGCACAAGATGCAAGCTACAATTATAAAGTCGAGGAAACATCAATTGTATAAGCGTAAATTTTGGAAAGATTGAAAGAAAACAGTTTTTTCAAGAGTGACCTCTTTGTGAATCGTAGGTAGATGCGTATAGGGCTGTAAGTAGAGCGGCGCTCAGCCGTTCAGACACGGGCAACCCACCCTCTCACCTCCCCAACCCCCTCTAACGGTGCGAAAAAACGAAAAGTATCCTAAGAATGAGTTAGTAATCGGAAAATCGTGGAAATTTTCCGACGGCGGCCAAAAAAGTGCCCCGAAAATGAATTACAACAAAAAATCGTGAAACTTTCCGCCTATCGTCGGAAACAAGCAAAGCTCAATGCTAAATGTGGCTGGATATATCAAACCTATATTTTCACTCAGTGAACCAAAACCTGCTGCGCAGCGGAAAATCATTTTCATGAAGGAATTGTGGTTTATATCAGCTGGCAGTTGCAGATATCTTTCAAGTTTTGAACTGTATGTTCAGTATCATTAAAAGTTGCGGTACAAGCATAAGTCTGCAAGAAGGAACACCACTAATTGCAGTTATAACATAACATAACTGCTCTCTGACCCCATGCTCACTATTGCCAAAATCGTCGTCCACGGAACCCTGATAATTGCTCATTGGTATCAATTGTATCAGCTGATGATTCACTTGTGCCACTTATGAAAGCTTTTATGCGCCTGTGCCGGTCCCTAATTTCAACTACGTAGCAGCTTCAACTGAAGTAAATTTTATGAGGTCCATACACATTGCCTACAAACGCTGCTAGTAACGTCGTGCCTACCATGACAGTGCATTGTGAACCTATATATTTTCCGTTAACTAGTGGGCTAAAGTTTGACAAAAAATAGTTGCACCACTTGAAAAAAGGAAACATGTCATTTCGTTACGAAAAGAATAGATTTTGACTATCAAACAGCAACTAGTCGCAGAAGTCGCCACTAAAATAAGTTGCGTAGTTTTTTGACAAACTTTACTTTGTGACATCGTGCTATGATTAACCTCCTTTTACTTTTATTCCAAATTATGATTTGTGTGAGCTGCCTGAAACAATGGACAATTTGAGACATTGTGAATAAAATGAGACCTGTGCCATTCAAGACTTGCTTGCAACTTCAACTATCAGACTATGTGAATGTGAGAAGAAATGGGAAGTTATAAATGTTAGTGCAAAAATTTTCTACATACGTACTACCTTTGCTTTGACTAGCCATACTCCATGCACAATATGCAAATGAGCTTGAGGCCTTGTTTTGTCAGTGAGTTATTCAGGCGTTTCGTTTACGTATTTACGTACTTAGGTAGCTACTACAATAACATATGAATATCAACACAGCAGACACATTTCGAACACACACCTACATTCACACAGACCCGCATAATTACTCAGATGAAAACACGCAGACACGCACACACATAACTCACTTAGTTACACGTTATTTTTCCGACACCTCATTCTAAAGAAGCCTGCTGCGCTGTGGCGCAGCAGGAAAAATATATATGATCAGGGAACACGGCCCTCCCGGCAGTGGTCGTGCATCCCCCACTCCCCGTTTGCACCCGTGCATCGCTGGTGTGAACTTACAAAAAAGGCAGTTCGACCGCACTACAATCCTTCAGAGTACCCATCCATACACATAACGGGGTCAAAATTTTGGAGACCTCCCCCCTGATTGGCCTTACCCATAATTTTGCTAGTTTTTCAAAAAATTGTCATTATCACCGATTCCGTTCCTCGATTTGGGGGTCTCTCCACCCAACTCTCCCTTTCAACCTATATGGACCCATCCCTTTATTTGTGACGGTCAGCAGTGTTCGACATGAACTTTCTCAGGACACATCATGGCTGACTTGAGGGCAGTACATCCGCAATGGCGCCAGTGTAGAGAGAAAGAAGTAGGACACCCAACATCTCCATCGTTGATCCCAAAAGGATCGACATTTTCAGCGTACCCTATGTCGTTAGAAATCCGTGTACTTGAGGATGTTAGCGACAGATCTTAGAATTAACGGCTGAGTCGGCAGGTCACTGAACACTTAGACACTGATTATTGAATAGAAGAAAAGTGGAAGTATATCATATTATATTAGTTATTAGTTTATTTTCAGTGCTTGTGATGAGTGTTATTTTGATGCGATGTGGTCTGGCTGGTTGGAAGCCGGGGTCAGTCCGACACTGCGGCCGAATCCAGGCATCCGCCAGCACAGACTCAACACCCATATACGATGTAGTGATAGCCGGTGGGGGTATGGTTGGAAATGCAATGGCTTGTGCTTGTGGTAAGACAGGGTAGTCTGTGGGGAAGGAAAAGGGCTCCCGCAGTTTCAATTTGTGAAATGGATCTACGAACATTAACTTCAAATTAAGATACGTACGGTTGTCAAGAAAGAGAGAGAATACTTACTAGAGGGCATTGGCATTCTCAGGGCAGACGCAGTTTGTCACCGCCCATCTCTAGATCTGCAGAGCAGCGCTTTAACAATTTGAGCTACTGGTCCGGTGCTGGGCTATCGTTAATCCCTTTAACTACTCTAATGGGCATACATGTACACGGGGTCTCGGTCTGGGGGGTAGCTTGTCCCCGAATTTTCGACATTTTAGGGGGGGCTTGTCCCGATTTTTTGTCCCAAAAACGCAAAAAAATTCCAATTTTTGCCTGGAAATTGAAATTTTTTTGCGAAATTCCTATATTTTTATCGATTTTTTCGCTTTTTGCTCATTTTTAAAGCATTTTACGGCGATCTGAGGCGATTTTGGGGTTTCAAGGAGGGGGGCTTGTCCCGACGGGTCAAATCTGATGGGGGGCTTGTCCCGGAATTTCAAATCTGGGGGGGCTTGCCCCCCCCCAGACCCCCCCCCCATGTACATCTGTGCTAATGGGCCTATCTTGCTTTATACGGTAACCTTATATAGCTGCATAGGCGGATCCAGGGGGGGGGCGGGGGGGGGGGGCTCGAGCCCCCCTCCATTGGATCGAGGGGCCTATCTAGTCGGGGGCCTATCGGTCCGACTTGGGCATACGTGTAGGTCACTTTCGATGTTGCTTTGGGGCCTATTTATGCCCGTGTAGCTTGCTGTGGACCAGATAGGCCCCTCTGCATGTTGTTTTAGGGCTTATTTAGGCCCTTGTAGTCTACTGCAGACTAAATATGTACTATGTAGGCCCCTCTCCATGTTGTTGTGGGGCCTATTTAGGCCCTTGTAGCCAGTCGTAGACTAGATAAGCCCCCTCTCCATGTTGCTTTGGGGCCTATTTAGGCCCTTGTAGCCTGTCGTAGACTAGTTAGGCCCCCTCTCTATGTTGCTTTGGGGCCTATTTAGGTCCTTGTAGCCTGTCGTAGACTAGATAGACCCCTATTTATGTTGCTTTGGGGCCTATTTAGGCCCTTGTAGACTGTCGTAGACTAGATAGGCCCCCTCTCTATGTTTCTTTGGGGCCTATTTAGGCCCTTGTAGCCTGTCTTTTACTGTACACAAGAATCCCCCATTGTTTTTATGGCCTGGCTGGAAAAGTTTCCGATACGTCCGCAATTAACTGAAATCGGCCTAAAAATAATTTTTTTCAAATTTGTTTCTGGGGGCTGTCGCCCCCACACCCCTGCAACCTTGTGGCTTATTCTTCCTTGCTTTTGTGCATTGTGCGCTCTTTGATTGCTTAATACACTGCTAAGCAGGGGCGTAGCTGGGGCGGTGGAATTTCCCCCCCCCTCCACCCCCCCCCCCCGAAATTTTTTCGGACTGAAATTTTACACAAGGATCTCCCCTTTGGTTTTTATGGTCCGGCCGGAAAAAATTTTCAATACGTCTCCAGTTGACCAAATTTGAAGTAAAAATAAAAAATTTCCCCATTTTTTTCTGGGGGCTACCGCCCTCAGACCCCTGCAAGTCTTTGGCTTACTGTTTCTTGCTTTTCTTTTGCATGTGCATGTTCATATACCTAGTTAATTTGTAATTGCGTAATATACCTTTATTGCGTAATATACACTGTACCATCGTTTTAGCAGTTTTATTGTTACAATAATGACATTTTTAGTAAATGACAAAATTTAATGTCAAAAAAATATCGGAAAATTTGCAGATTGGCTAGCTTCTGGACCCTTGCCGGCGCACCGTTTTGTAATTTTTGGTTCTTTGAGCTCCAATTTTGCGTTCGATGCTGCTGTAGTCGAAAATAAGCTGTTTTTGACCGAAAAATGCTAATATGTGTCGTTTTTTGCGTTAAAATAGCAATTAAGTGCATTTTAGCTCATGTCGAAAAAATGGGACCTATTGGTCAGGGGGCCTATCGAGGTCCGAGCCCCCCCCCATGAAAAATTCCTAGATCCGCCACTGTCTAGCTGCTAAAGATATCATATGGTTGTTAGCCCCAAGGGGCAACCCACGCGTTTACCCCATCGTGTGAAACAGGCTTAATAATAGAGTTTGAGAAGATTTGACAATGTATTGTAATTGTAGTCTTGTACCTACCTAAAACATGTTTTACCACAGAAAAGTCATCCGCTAGGTGACGTGATATTACAGGGGCGCGGCCGGGCCCGACCTAAGCATGATATTTTGCTTTATTTTTTAGCCTCCTGTCCGCAATTCGATGGCAAAAAAGTATTGCTGATTGAAGCTGCCAAGAAGCCCTCCTTATCGCTCAAACCTGACGACGCCAAAACTCAACCTTTCTCAAATCGAGTTTCGGCTATTAGTCCTGGCTCAAAGACGTTCTTCCAGAGTACTTTATGGCATTTTGTAGCATTGCGTTTTTAGTAGTTGTTTTACACCGCAGAGCACTGTATAAGTTGATTTTTTAGGAGTCGGTTCGCAGAAAACAACTCTCTGACAACGTAACTTTGTTTGAAGCCAGCTGCCCTAACGGGTTAATTTTCCAGGCCTTTTCATAAAATAATATTAACTGGATTAGATTAACTAGACAAACTTCATAACTCAACATAGGATTAACTACTTACATTTATAAATTCTGCAACAAAATGCAGATGATACGGTTTAGTCGTTCTTAAGTATTACAAACTTTCGTCAACTTTATGTTGAATTACTGATCCCAATAATGTAATTTATGAAAAGGCCAGTACAATTTTCGTGCAAACGCCTGCTAACTATGCGACCTGTATAACACAGCTTAGTAGGTAATTTAAAAGTTTCTTCGTGTTAGCCAAGTTTTTTTACCTGTACAACATGCTTTAAACATGCTTGATAACACATTAGCAAATTGATTCAATTTTGGGACCTCTGATGCTGACCCTGCTACTATTACTATATTTTGTCACAGTGAGTTACTGGAAGTTGGAACCATGCGTTTTGTTATTGTTGCTGGTATTTATGTATTTTCAGACCTATCTATTTGGAAAAAATTGGAAGAGTACCGTGTTAAACCGGTCAAACAGCTTCGAGTAAGTTCATACTTACAGCCGTATGTCCGTACAGCCAGCAGAGTTACGAAAAAGTTACTCCACTTCAGAAATCAGAAAAAATAGAATAGAAGATCAAATTGTGGCGTGATTAGTTTGTAATTTTGCCGAGTGGCGAATATACGGCTATAAGTATGAAAATGAATCGACCCTATAACGATTCGAAAAGATTTAGCTCTTTTAGAAAAGCCGTTGACCAGTGTGGTTGTCGGCTCGAATAATGAACTTCGTCTCAGCGCTGTGATAGGCGGCTGTAGCAGTGACGTAGCCAGGACAAAATTTCGGGGGGGAATTTTCCATTTTTTAAAATTGTTTTAATAGGCACTTAATTGCGATTTTAACGCAAAAACGACACATTTTAGCATTTTTCGGTTAAAAACAATGCTAATTTTTGATCACAGCATCAAACGTAAAACTGGAGCTCAAAACACCAAAAATTACAAAGATAGTGGGCTGACCAAGGGCCAGAAATTAGAAAATCTGCAAATTTTTCAAAATTTTTTGACATTAAAACCTGTAAATTTACTAAAAATGTCATTTTTATAGCAATAAAACAGCTAAAACGATACACTAAACAGTGTATTAAGCAAATACATAGTGCGCAATGCAACTACTAATATACACATGCACATGCTTTCATACAAGATAAAGGCAAGAAATACTAAGCCACAGAGTTGCAAGGGTCTGGGGGCTGCAGCCCCCTAAAAAAAATTTGGGGAATTTTTTGATTTTTAGGCCTAATTTGGTCAATTGGAGACCTATCGGAAATTTTTTCCGGCCGCACCCTAAAAACCAAAGGGGGGACCCTTATGTACAATTTTAGTCGGAAACCCCATTCCCCCTGGCTACGCCCCTGGCTGTAGGTGCAAGTTAGCAGAAGGAATTTGATTTAGAGGGCCCAGTAGATAGCTTAGGGACAGAATTAAACACTAGATTCAGAAGTCTTTCAGAGAAATTAAATTTGTAACAAAGTTTGTCTCAATGTAAGCAGCTGATTTCAGGTGTGGGAAAGCTGTTCCGAGTCTATGATTCAGTTCAACCATCCAGACATGCAGGAGCCGGTGGCCTATATGATTGAAAACAATGCAATTGTACAAGCCTTATTTGATCAGCTCACGGAAAGCAGTAATGGCCGCGTGGACACTTTGTTCGAAACTACTCCGAAGCGTATTGAGTTAGTTGTTACTGTAATGTGATTTGATTGGTTAGAGCATATTTACCAAGATTCTTTTTTGTGATGCTAAGTGCTAACGGCTACTGGTATGAACAGTTCTGGGGCTATATTCTCAAAATTACCTGCAGGTACAGTTAGGCTAACTTTTCGCATTGGTAAGGTGAAGGTAAAGTAGTTGTATTTTCAAAATTTTACCTGAGGATGAAGTTAAACTTTGGGGGTAAGTTCTACCTGTGGGTAAGGTTAAAGTTATATATACTGTTGGTCCGGTTAAAGTTTAACTTTACCTGTGGGTAAACTTAGCCTAACTTTCCCTGCAGATTATTTCAAGAATACGGTTGCTGAAGTTTGTGGAAAACTAAGCGGCGTATGCAACTTTGGATTTAGCGGCTCTGAATTAAATTTATTTTTTGAATAGTACTATGTAGTTAGCATGTTGAAGATTTGCCGTATTCAGTGTACTTATGTAGATTATCTTGGAGTGTGCCCAGTTTTGTCACGATAAGTTTTCTTTAGCAATACGGCTAATCAGCGTGAAGTAACCACTAACCAGCCAATCAGCAAGCATTGATTCTTTAAAGTCGCCCGATTTTACTAAGCTTACTTATTACGTTTTCTTGTATTTGGCTTATATGTAATTTTTTGATAATTACTGAAGTTTTAGGATTCCAAAACGCTCAGATTTGAACAAATTACTGGAGCTAGAGCTGTCAAACGGCAGATCTATTAAAACACGGCTGCTGGTAGGTTATTTATATCCCAAAAGGTTTCATATTCATTAGTATGTAATAGCTAATAAGGGTTTACTGTTAAAACTAGTCTGTAACTTTGATCAACCTTAGCTTCATTGTATTGTCTTGAAAGTTTCGAAAACTTCATCAGATTAATGTTGGAGACTTTGTATTGCTTAATCTTCATTTTTTCGGCAATCTATTTTCCTTTCAGATCGGTGCTGACGGTGCGAATAGTTTTGTTCGCTCGGTAATCAGCCCCAAAGAAGAACACTACCTCTCCTTCGACTATCACCAAAAGGGCATTGTGGCCACACTCAACGTAGCTGGCAGTGACGTAGGGTTATTCATAATTATAATCTTGTTACTGGGTTTGCTGTGATGTTTTGTGAACAGTCAACACCGTAATTGTAGCTACACAAGCCCTGTCTTCCAACTTGCAAGTTATCAACCTTGGCTGTCTTTGTTTTAAAAGTATCTGCGAGTAATCTGACGGTAAGTATAAGTAGTTGAGATTTTGTGAATACGGAACATGGTAGCCACCTGTTTTGCAGTTTTGGTGTATTTAAGGGCAGGATAGCGATGGTGTTTCTTTTAAAAAACAAGTTAATAATATCTCTGTCAGTAGTTGCATTTATTTTTCGTTTACTTTTTTAGGAAGCGAATGAAGTGGCTTGGCAGCGCTTTACTCCTACAGGCCCCGTCGCAATTTTGCCAGTAAGTGTTGAATCATATAGTTTTTCACCGTCACATTTTATTTTTTATTTTCAATACCACACAAAGTGATTACTCGGGTACACTATGATGTACTCTTGATGCTGATACTATTGATTCAGTATACTAAGAAAACATAATAGTGGCCCGAATTCACATACTTAAACTTCTAACATACTAAACATACTTAAGCGCTACACTTAGCAAACGCTTAGCGTTAGTATGTGAATAACACTTAGCGCTTATAAGCGCTAACACTAAGTGTAAACACTAAGTTTAAGCGTTAGTGTTAGTATGTGAATACGGGTCAGTGTCTAACTCTACAGAACAAAGCTTTAACAGGTAAGCCGAAACGATGAGCGCGTCTGCCTGCGCTAGAACACAGGAAGGCAGGAGAGTATCTCGCCGTTAGAACACAGGAAGGCAGGAGAGTGTCTCGCTCTTCTTCTGTGAGCGAGATACAAATCTGTACTCTTGATTCAACGAACCTATGATTTATATCGTGATTGTATTGCAGCTATCAGCTACTCAGTCATCGTTGGTTTGGACCACAAGCCCAGAAGAAGCCAAGCGATTAGTGTCACTTCCTGACGAGGAATTTGTGGACTCGCTCAATCAAATTTTGGTATGAATTGGATGATGATTTCTTTTAACCTGTGCGTTATGCAAAATATACCTATCATTGGATTTGGATACATTATTTTGTATGACGTTTTCATGCTAAAGTTCACGATTGCAGACAGCAGTGAACTAGTATAAAGTAGCTGAGCAAAAAAGTCACACATCGCAAAACATCACACCATAGGGCCAAAAATAAACAGCTGTTATTGGTTGCTTTACAAGTATAAGGGCCGGAGTCGGTGTTTTCCAAATTATATCGGCTTGTTTCTTTGAAATTGCGAGGTTATCAAGTTCAAGTTTAAAGCCGTGTCCAAGCAAGGCAAGACGTCAATGAAAGGACTGACGGGGTTATCTGAAGGGCTATTTTGGGCTCCGCATTGGATGAAGCCCCAAGGTATAATAGGAAGAGTGTCATGTGTCATACAGATAAGACGTTTACGGGCTTCGTGCATAAATAATTATCAGTAGTCAGTACAGTACCGTCCATAATCGGTTACTCACTGACTATCTTTAATTGGATCAGATCGGCGGATAGCATCGGATAGTCATTCAAGCAGCCAGATCGGTTTGGTATCGAAGATTGGTGTCAGTTCAGTTGGGTCACTACTATGGGTATTATATTATCCGATTATATCCTATTATGTACTCTTGATTATACTGATAATATATCCAATATCACTATATTATTTCAGTGGCAACAGCAGGAACAAAATTCCACCGTGAACTCTCTTCTGGGTGGTTGGAAGCGAACGCTGGACTCAGTCTTTGGAGGTATTTGTGCTAGTAGCAGCTGTGGTGGCAAACGTCCTTGAAATTTTTTGTGCACATAGATTTAAAGTTTAAATAAATGTATTTGAACTTGTGTGAAATTTACACGCCGCTGAATTAACCTTATGCAGCTGCAATTAGTTGTTGCATGAAATAAATGCTATACCTATTGAACGTTATAGACAATCCTACTGTGGGTCGATTATTTCGCATTTACTGCGGTACATTCATTTGATTGTACGATTTTAGATGTTAAAAACTACTATCGATCAGAGATATTACGTTTGTTCAAGAGTAAGTACATTATACGAAGAGTATGACACTCTTCCTATTGTGCCTTCGGGCGTGCGTCCAATGCGGAGCGCGAAATAGCCCGTTTATGTACGGTTTTGAGGGGGGGTACCCCCCTCAACTGAAGACCCCGTGCTCAACTGAGGGGGGTACCCCCACTCAAAACGATACCCCGTGGCCCGTACTCAAGGAGGAGGGGTACCCCCCCCTCAGTTTCAGTTCAGTACCCCGTCTTCAGTTGAGGGGGTGGGGGGGTACCCCCCTCATTTCAAGACACTAACAAGGACTTTCGTTGATGTGCTGAAATGAGGGGGGACCCCCCCAACTGAAGACGGGGTACTGAACTGAGGGGGGGGTAGCGCAAGGTCTTGCTTAGTGTCTTGAAATGAGGGGGGTACCCCCCCCCTCAACTGAAGACGGGGTTCTGAACTGAGGGGGGGGTACCCGCCCTCAGTTGAGTACGGGGTATCGTTTTGAGGGGGGGTACCCCCTCACTCAGTTGAGTACGGGGTCTGCAGTTGAGGGGGGTACCCCCCCCACAAAACCGTACATAAACTGACTATTTCGCGCTCCGCATTGGATGCGCGCTGCCAGGCATAATAGGGAGAGTGTCATACTCTTCCTGTTATATACTCTTGGTTTGTTACATCAGTATGATACCCTCGTTCACATGATCAACAAGTGGAATTAAAATAGTATTTATTATGTGGGAAGCTAAGGGTCGATTCATATTTGCAGTCGTATATTCGTTCAGCCGGCAAAATATTCAGTAGAGTTTATTTTAGTAAGATCAGCAAGTGGCTTGATTAATTCGTAATTTTGCTGGCTGAACGGACATACGGCTGTAAGTATTAATCGACCCAAATGTCGGTCGTCGGTGCATTTATTTTGATAAAATATTCCATTATTGGATACTATTTTAATTTAATCTATAGGTAATCCCCAGCACGTACACCAGCTGCCCCCCACAGTGCTTTCTGTGCAGCCAGGCAGCCGCGCAGCATTTCCATTCAAACTTGGCCATGCAAAACAATACGTGGCACAACGTGTGGCGCTTATTGGGTGAGACGCCTGTTTTGGGTGGCTTCTTGCGTAAAACACAGTCTATTTATTCAGAGTAAATGTTTGAGTTTTTTGCTATGAATTTCTCTAGTGTTGTCCTGAAAGCATGAAATTATAAATTATTGGCTTGATAAATTATTGTGTCCCAGTGTCCCACGATGTTTGTGATCGTAGCAAGTAAGAATAAAGTCAAGGCATTTTATGATTGGATTTTGCGGATCAGATTCAATTTAATAACACAGCCAAGCTAGCATGCTAAAATTTGCAATTTTTCACATACCCTCTAGTTTGGGTTATCTTGAAGTGAAGTAAGTTTCAGGGTGTTGCTTTTAGTTGATGCTGTGAATTTAGATCAAGTTTACAAAAACCCACTTTCGGATACCTCCCAAACATTACTGATGGCCGCTTACTAAACAGCCTTATTCTCTCCAGTATCAGTCGTTTTGCGGCTCAGTTTTTCTTTCAGGACACGCAACTACACGACCAAAATAGAATTCCCGAAATACAAATCTATTGTTCGTTCCAGGGATGCAGCTCACCGCGTTCATCCACTCGGAGGACAGGGCGTGAATTTGGGATTCAGAGATGTGTCAGCTTTAATGCGATATCTAGAACTGGCAGTAATTAGTGGCAAAGATATTGGTAAAGCAGTTTCATTTTGTTTTTTTTTATTTTTTAATGTTTTCTTTACAGATGTTGTGTACACAGACAGCTTTTTGTTACGCCCAAATTTGTTGTGTTTTGTGTTGTATTCGGGTTTTAGTGGTCCTCCCACTAAATCTGCTAGCCCCAGAATAGGCCAGTTTCCCTCAAGTATTGCGAAACTTCCAGGTGACCCTACCAGCATATTCAGGCACCTGACCCCTAGGATAAGGACGCGTTTCTGAATAATCGCTGAACAGTCTAGTAGCCCTTGGTTAACTTTGTTAATTATTCTTGACTGGTTATTCACATTTCAGGTACTCTAAGCCATTTGCTGGAATATGAAAGTGAAAGGCAAAAGAGAAATTTGCCAATTATGTTCGGATTAGACGCTCTGAATAGACTTTATGGCACTTCTTGGACCCCGATGGTAGCTCTGAGATCGCTCGGGTTAAACACCGTTAATCACTGGTCATTCGCCAAGGTTGGTTCGTTTTGGAGTGTAGTAGTGACAGAGTGACTCAACTAAAGTAATAGTGCACTACGTAGACGCATTGTAGAATCAATAGACTATTGAATAAATAATTTTCACAAAGTTTACTCAACTTGTAATCTATTACAATATTTTTTGAAGGTATAGTTATGAGGTAGGTTTGCGTTTCTAATATTCTATTAAGTTGTAGCGGCGTTTTGTCAATTTCAGTAAAGTAAATAGGGTTAGACTGACGGATTTGGCGACTTTTCTACGTATTGGTGTTTCTTTTTACTATGACTGGTTTTTACAGAGAGCTAAAACCCAGATCCGAATTTCGGTGCGGGGTGCCCTCCCTCTGAGGTTTTATTATTAATGCTCAGCAATAAGTTTTTTATCAATTTGGTTCTTTCCATTATTTATTGATGTATTTATTTTTAGAATCTGTTCATGAAACAAGCTGCTGCATAACAAGTGACGCAAACTATTTCGTTGGGCCCATTCCTTCACTGGACTAAATGGGTTATTTTTAGTTGCACGAAACGGTTTAAAAAATTTTGCTGCAAAATACTATTCTAAAACCTCGTGTATGGCTGTATTAAGGGGGTAGTGTCGCGAAAGCAGTCGATTTTGCGTAACTGTAAAACATTTTTAGAAAAAAATAAGACTTCGTTCTTTATATATTTTGAAAATATATGTTGAGGCAAGTATTTTCCCCAAGTTTCATCAAAATTGATGGAGTATACTGTTTGCAGTGAGGTCGCAAAGTCGGAAAAATGACGTTTTAAAAACCTATTCACATTCGATTTTTTCGTCACAATTATCAACTTATTTGTTTAGTTTGTTTACATAGACTAGAAGGACATATGTTGTAGTTTATGCACACAAAATTTAGTGCAAATTGCTTGAGTGGTTGCGGAGTAATACCTGTTTGAACTGTGAAACTGTGCGTAAACAGTGAAGTACTCACAGCAATAATGATAAATTATGAAAAATTTAGACGCTTATTTTAAAAAATCAAAAGAAAAACGAACCTTCATTTTTCTTTTTTCTTTGTGGCAAAAAACTGTGCGTCGAGACGTTATGTGTACTTCACAAGCTGGCCAATCTTATATCTGGCTTAATTTTTTGAATTTTCATGTCCTTATTGTGTGATGTCTGGCTTACAATCGGTGATTGGTTCAAGATATTGGTAGATATTGGTAGTCTAGTGTCTGGCAGTACTTATTTAACACAGTATAGCATTGGACTAGTTTCTCAGTGAACGTACAAGTTCAAAGCAAAAAGATCTCTTTTTGCAACCTATGAGCAAAACTGCTTTCGCGACACTACCCCCTTAAGCTAATTTAACTTTTCGCGCGCTGCTTTTTAGTCCGACTAATTAACTATGCACGCTAATGTTATGCATGCATGTTAAATCCTTTTCGGTGATACATACTTTGAGAAAGTCTTCGGAGGTCGGACTAAAAGCAGCTGACTTTTTATTTTAACTCGTATCGTCCACAATTTATTATCCATTCTTGAACATACGACTAAAACAAGTGATCCGTTTAATCTGGAATTGGCCCCTAGTAATATGAAGTGTCAGTTAATTGTATGATATAAGATGACTGTTAAGAATACTTCCGAGTGTGTCTGTCAATTTTTGAAACATGAATGATTACATTAAAGTTTTTATACAATGCTCTGTTCGATTCATGTCTGTTTTAGACGGTTGTGATCCACCAGGATCAATTGCGGCTGCTAAAACTTTGCATAGCTTCATAAGTTATACGATTAATCATTGGCTTAAATTTGAGTTCGATCAGAGATCAGAGTCATTTTTTCGTCCAAAAGTTGTAAATACATTCAAAAACAAATAGTAAGATTATACACGAAAAGTTTGATATTAATAGGCAGTAGCTTTTCGAGGCCAGAATTTGACACTTTCAGTGAAGTTTTTCAGTGCCTTTTTAGTTGAGTTGACACTCTTTGCGGAGAATTTTCGCAACGCTAACAAATTGCATAATTTGCATAATTAGCACATCAAAGTAATGCTGGCTGAGACAAGCTCTTCTGCTGAGCGAGGATGAGAACTAGTTAAATTAGAAGTGAAGAGTGTCTATATTTCACAAAAAATATAGAACGCAGAAAACAAAACAATTCAGATGCTATTTTCCACTGTCGCTAACTATTGGCGTGTGTGTGTATGTGCTGATAAAGTACAAAAACTGAGACATTTGAGTTTTTAAAAATGACTCAGAAAAATACATAAAATTGCTTTTCAATTAAATGGGCCTTGTTCCGAGCTTTACAGGAACCTCTCGCACCCCAAGTAAGAATAATTACACTAGTGACTCGACCGACGAGTCCTTATAGACTTATAGACAAGTCTTACACTAGACGGCAGTGATGTTTTTATTCGATAGCATCAAAAAATAATATAAAAATAATTTATAATAACAATAAAGAGAAAAATATTATGTGGTCCATTCCGCAGCCCCGCAGCCTTGTCGTAAAACCATTCTATAACGACAGTGACTGATAAAATAGACTAAAAAAGTTGCTGCGGCAAAAGAGACTACCAGAATCTCGTACACACGTTTCCACGATTTCTTATTATAGGGCGTGTTAATATTATACACTTCAATAAAACCAAAACTGAATACTGGAATATGCGCTAGCAGGAATAAAAGGCCTATGATCATAATCGTTCGAGTAACGATTGTGTCGTGTTGTTGATCTTGAGCTATTTCCGCTGCCGTGGGGGGTCCCGGATCTGTAGTCTGACTGGGAGGGGCTGGTGACTCGCTGGTCGAGGGGGGAACATGATTGGCCTCTGGGGTGGCGTGATCTGAGATCCATTGAGTTCGACCCAACTCCTGCTGACTCGATGCTTCGATGCTGATCATTGGAATTGATTGAACTGGACGTTTAGCTCTGGGTGACTCCTCTAGCTCGACTATATCCATTGATGCCAGACGGCGAGGTCTTCTGTTTTTTCTTGGAAGTTTGCCGACAAACAAATAATACCAATCCATCAGACAAATGATGGTAAAGCCTAGCAAACCGGTAATTAATAATAACACCGGAATTTTCACCATAATTGTCGACCAAACAAAACCTTTATAAATCACCTGATAGCTGTAAGTGAAGAATAGGGGGTCGTTTATGGTCTCATAACATTTGTACTTTTCGGAAGCGGAGGCTTCATCTTTGCATGCAGTCGCAACAACGTCGGTTTCGAATAGTCGTGGAATATTGAGAATAAACGTGGTCAAAAATATGAACATACAAATAGACGCTGTAACTCTACGTCTTTGACGCAGCGTATTATGAACGAAGGGGATTCTCTCGCCCAAAAATCGACCAAAAACCATGGTTGTTACAAACCAGGTCGAGCATTCTAGACCGTGTCTAGAAAGTGGGTCAGACCATTTCAGTAAATATAGTGAAGTTATGTAGGTTGTGGGCTCTTCCGCGGTACCGCAGATGGCTGCCGTTAAAGCTGCGATAATAAAGTAAATGTGAACCAGTGATAGAAACATGAAGAAAACATTGTAAGCATTCTTTCGCAGTGGTTTTTGTGTGAAGATGCAAAAGTTTAGCATATTGCCGAATAGTCCAACGGCGGAAATTGCAGGCACAATTAGCAACTGCACCAACAAAACTTTATTTCTGCTTTCCCATGCGTCATAGAGAAGCATGCTCGATCTGAAACTAACGAACTAACAAACAAATATGGCACTATTTTAAGGTTTACATAATATTAGTCTTGTTATCTTCATGAGTTCATTACATAACCTACTTCACTAAAAAAAGTGGCGCAAAATGTCTACATTGGCAGAAAAAAATGCTTGCTGAGAAAACATTTTGTAATACCATCATTCATCAATTTTTATTGACAAATGTTATTTTTAATTTCAAGTTTATGTAGCTTTGCACATAAAATTTAGTTTTAAAAAGTTAAATTACAAGTTCGAATTCTGGCTCCAATATTTAGTAATAAACAACCAAAAATCAAACAACGAAGCATAAACATGGCTTTCCTCAACTTTTGTACTTTGCAGCTATTTTTTGTCGCTCAAGGGCATCTGGAAAGTAGGGCAAAAAAGTTAAACTTTAACTTTAACTAAAATTAAAAAAGTTAGGGGTCTTACTTTAACTTTAACTTCAACTTCAAAAAAGTTAAGGGTCTTACTTTAACTTTAACTTAATTTAAATTCAAGCACCCATACTTTAACTTTAACTTAAATTCCGCCAATTTCTTAACTTTAACTTAAATTATAACTTTTATTCAAAATTTTGAATCTATACTTTTTTATAACTTTTTTATTTACGGTAAGATAATTTAAGAAATATTTTAATTGATGTTTTAATTAACCAAAATTGTTGTCAAATTTAATTTTTTTCCTCCGACGCTGTAAACAACCGTAATTTTTGGTCGTCGTGGTACCTATTTTTACTGGAGGCCGCTCAGCTTAACGCATTCACAACATATCGTAAGTGGCTCATATGATTGTATTGTTGAAGTAGTGTAGTGGTAAACCTTCTAGAGAATAAACTCTGCAACTGCATAGTGTAAAAGTAGCAGCCACAGCGAATATAATTAACACGCGAAGTTGACTATTGAGTTGTCAAAAATTTGTGATTATAAGAACTTTTGTTTGGTAATTTTTTTAAACTCAATACACATGCTAATCACTTGATCGTCTAGTCTGATGTCTGTTTTGTACTTTCCTTCTACATAGTTATAAGTAAGCATCGCTACCCATCGAATTAGCGTTGTCGAGTGGTCAAAAGTGCTAGTCCACAAGTTGTAGATACTTCGAGGGTTCGACCCACATACATAATGTGCTCAGTTTTTTGCTAAAAATTTACGCAACTTTTGTCAGCAAAAACTGTTGTGATCTTAGATTTTCTTGTCAAAATATGCGATTGCGTGATTGAATTGATACCAAACTTGCCTATAACTGTAAGGCTTGATGTCACCACTTGATCTTATGTTGGGCAAAGGCGTACCCAGGGGGGAAGGTTCTAATTCTCCCCCCCCCCCCCCCGAAATTTTTTCCCAGTGATTTTTTACACTAGGGTCCCCCCTCTAATTTTTATGGTCCGCAAAAAAAATTTTTTGGATACATTACCAACTGACCAACTTCGGCCTAAAAATAAAAAATTTCTCCCAATTTTTTCTGGGGGCTGCCCCCCCCCCAGACCCCTGCAACTATGTGGCTTATTATTCCTTGCTAGCTTTCATCAAAGCCTGGCCATGTATTCACAAGTACATTATGCTGCATTTAAATGTCTATATACACGAGTATATTATGCTACATACATTCACTTGAGTATTACACTGTCTGAATGTCTGATGTGACGTTACCATCTTTTGTTTTAATTTTCTGTCTGAAAAAATTTCTGATACGTCTCATGTCTCCAGCAGTCCAGCTGACCAAATTCGGTCTAAAAAATGGAAAAATCGCCTAATTTTTTTTCTGGGAGCCAGCAGGGGGCTGCGCCCCCAGACCCTTGCAACTTTGTGTTTAACGGATCTGTCGTTTGTCTGGCGTTTTATAAGTTTTAAAATTGCTTGAAAGTGCATTTTAACTCATTACGAAAAATCAAATTCATTCCCCCTAGAAATGTTTTCTGGGTTTGCCACTGATGTTGGAAGTGTATGATGATCCAAGATGGTTCTTTCTAGACATTAACAAACAGCTGATTCGTAGTCAGGTGCTTCACATTACCCCTGTCAAAAGTAGATAATAGGAAGAGTGTGATACACGTTTGTGGCCTAGAAGCGTTTACATGTTGCGACCATTATCTTCCCAACAAGCACAATTTTCATGCAAACTTTTTGAGTGAATTTATGCTTTTGCCACATACGAACTTTTACAAATTTTAGTACTGCCGCCAACAAATTCCTGAACACATACAATTATTCCCCAACAGTTACCCCAACCGTATACCCTTAAATGTGGAGGAGACCCCACGTTTCGGCAGGGGCGGACCGTGAGTCGTGACTCGTGACCTCCAAAAAGGGGGGATACGGCATACACTTATTCTACCTTATTTGACTTTTTTACTAGATTTACGAATTGCGTTATGACTGGTGCTCGGACGTCGGCTATGCTGTTTTCGAAGAATTACGTCTTGAAAACAGTGGCTTACCCAGAAAAAAAATTGGGGTGATGACTTCTCGAATTTTCGTAATGAGTTAAACTGTACTTTTTAGCAATTTTAATACTTTCGCGTTTGATTAGAGTTAACAAACAAAAGATCAGTAACCTACAAAGCTGCAGGGGTCTGGGGGCGGCAGCCTCCAGAAAAAATTGAGGGAAGTTTTGATTTTCAGGCTAAATTTGGTCAATTGGAGACGTATCGAATCTTTTTTCCGGCCAGACTATGAAAACAAAAGGGGTGACTCAATTTCAGTCAGAAAAAAATTCGGGGGAATTATCCTGATTCCCACTCCCCCATGCCGTGAGTACGCCCTTGGTTTGCTTTGCCCATAACGATAACCCATTTAACCCTTTCATGCCGGGACTTTCCCTGACTAGGCAGCCGGACTCTGACACGCTCTAGTTTTTTGGCCATTGCTCGAGTACGTACATCGTAGGAAAATCGCGAAACCACCATTCGATAGAGAAACGAATGGTGAACAAAACATGATTAAGGGGGCGCTCTGACTAACTTCCAATAAATCAATTTGCTATAATTTTTTGTTTCTTGCTGATACGAACTTTTTTGCTTAAGTGCAATCAAGATGAACACCAGGCAAGCATTTTTGCAAAGTTTGATGAGTCTCGGAGCAGTTCAGCAAATTTTATGACTGCATCAAAATTGAAATTTTGAAAAATTTGACTAATTTTTGAAATGACGTAGCTCAATGGTGCCTCAACCAAATTTAACAATCTATAGCTTAAATTAAAGACAATTATCTTGCCGAGGTGCCATTTTTGTTGAATTTTTGTGATTTGCAATAAATTTTTAGTTATTTTGATTTTTATCAAAAGTGACGTTTTAAAAAGCCTATCATATTGAGCCAAATCATAATAATTACAATTCAAGAAGTTCGGCACCTCCATATATATCTGCTCTAACAGTCTGCAAAGTTTCATCCGGATCGGTTTTCGCAGCTGACAGTAATCTTAAAAAAATGTACGCTATAGCCCAATTTCAGAAACCTGAAGTTTGCCTACACATACGTATTTTCCAAAAAATAGAGCTAATTTTTCTGTACTAAAATCCGTTGAGAAAAGTTTCAGAAGCCAAAAAGTAGCTAACGAAAAATTAGTTTGAAAAATAGTGTATTTTTGGCAATGTTGGTCAACGTATTTTGGAAATTTTTTTAGAAAAGTTTGCCTACACAAACGACTTTTTGAAAAGTTGCAACTAGCAATTAGCTACAAAGAACTGCTTCAAAAAGTACCAAAAGCCATATAGAATTTTTCGGTGTATCAATTTTAAGATTTCTTTCTATTGAAAAATAGGTTAAAATTTTAAGTTGAACAAAATTTGACGTTATATACATCAAATGAAAGCTGATTTAATTTCCAACAACTTTTCTTCTTAAGTTAGTTAACGAAAACTTACGTGAAAAATTTTATCGCCTAAAGTCGGTTATTCAGAGCGCCACCTTAAGCTATTAGGGGTCTAAGACGCACCGTTTTTTAGTTATAAGCGCTCAAATTTGAGAATTTGTAAAAATTTGCACCATCGCCGATTGCGAGCAGCCTCCGGAGAAAAGATTTTAATTTTGAGGCCGAATTTTATCACTCTCCGGCTATTTTTGGTAAGCGGCTCCGAAAAATTTTCCTTTGCTCCGGGCAAAAGAGAGGATATATCCCATCCCCCATATCCCCTCCCCACCACCGTTCGCCCTTGAAATCCGGGCTTTCTTTTTGTCACCATGAACCCAATTGACACCCACGGAATACAGTAACCACTGGGGTCATTTTTTTTAAAAACAATTTATTAGAAATTTTCATCCAGCTTGGAAACTTTTTAAGCCTGTTTTCCGGTCAAGTCTGGAAACTTCCGGAAAACTACCTCTAGTAGTTTGCGGAAGTTCCCAAAAAGTTTTATGGCATTCCCAACTCTCGGCTCACCCATTAATGTGTATTCACTAAAGTTACGCAGTGTGGTTATGGTATAAAGCTGAAAAATCTATTTATCTGTCTAAAACGACTCTCTATAACTTTAACTAAAAAAGTTTTGGATCTTAATCTAACTTTATTTAAAAAAGTTAGGGGTATTACTTTAACTTTAACTTTTAAAAAAGTTAGTGGTCATACTTTAACTTTAACTTTAACGAAAACGGAGATCAAACTTTAAGTTTAACTTTGAAAAAAGTTAGTGGTCTAACTTTAACTTTAACTTTAACTAAAACTAGGCCTTTTGCCTAACTTTAACTTTAACTTTAACTGAAATGAAAATGGGTTGACTTTTTTGCCCTACT